>JARQZK010002222.1:205000-220000 GCA_030704885.1 Cynegetis impunctata
ATAATACTTAATATAGTCACCTGCTAGTATATTATCATTAGGTAGTTTTTATTACCTATTAAGTACTTATCTCCATTAGTTTATGGAGAGAACTGTTTTTTTACCAATTATTTCATACTTATTTTGTTGCAGAAAACTATATAGATCTATATAGATAGATAGTCTATCGAAAATCAAAGCAACAATTCACAGATCACAAATATTCTAACACTAGGAAGAAATATATTTCTTTGAAAACTACAGTAAAAGAAAAAACGATCGGTTGTTTATAAAGATAATAATATTGATATTTCTGGTAAATCAACACCTTGTTTGTGTAGAATTGTGTAAAAACCTTAGTCTTTCGTATTTTTCAGAAATAGTAGTTTTAAATCTTTGGGACAGGACTTCAGAGTATCGAATGAATCAATTTCCAAACACCCTGTATATTGATTACTGAAGTTCAATAAACAAGCCTGTAAATATTGTCTTACTTTTATTACATAATTACAATTGGTTATGTTTACGAAAAACAACATATAAGTACGTATGAAATACTCATTTAGTGAAGTTATCATGAACCTACAAAAATCTCAGATATTATATCAGTGCAGATAAATAATAACCATACATTTATGGATCAAAATAGAAAAGTAGTAGTGTACATTGTTATATAAATGCTAGGTAATACCCTTATTTGGTTATGTAGTATTCCATGGCACCGATAAAGTGGGAGTTACTTGTTTGTAGTGGTAAATAATAACCAAACAGGAAGAGTACTTGATGCTTTAAGCTTCAGTATTTATTATTGTTTGGATCATACTATTTTGTAGTGGTAATATTTATAAATGTAGTGATTGGCGCCTATTTGACCAAAGCGCTTGGTATAATATAGTTATCTTCAGGTATTCACAACGGATTATTTTTTTCAGTGTAGGTGAGACGGGATATTTATGGAACATAGGAAGTGTGGGTAGGGTTCAGAGGATTAATACTGGCCCAGAAATCGCCTTATTAGTTTGCAAGCAGAGACTTACATTATCATGAGGAAACCTCTGAAAAAAACTAATGGCAGACCAGTCGGCACCGCGGTTTGAACCCGAGACCTCCCAAATACTAGCCATCGTCCGCTAAGCAAGAGTAAAGTTGCCACATCAATTCGATGTAATGCAACATTCACACACCGCCAGTAACAAACCCTCCGATTTTATCCCCTATACAGGCAGCAAATGAATATAAAACAGAATTCTTTTTGTTATCAATACAAGTTCGTGGCAACAAAATTAAGTAAACTAGGACATTTATTTGAAATTAATCGAACAACCCTCCTAGCGGAGCTGGTTATGCGAGTTCAGGAAACATTAAATGCCTCCATATACCTTGGACGGTAAATGTTAGGTTCAAGGAATATATACAGGTGTCCCGAAATTTTTCAATATTTCGACCATATCTACTTCCAAAAATAGAGATAAAATTTCATTCAAACTAGGGTCCACAACTTCTTCTTATTAAAGGTGAATACCTGATAAGGGTTTTTTATGAATATCATATTTTATATCAACATAATAGTCTAATTCGAAGTGTGGTGCTGCATTTTCTCAACAAGGTCGGCAATTATTGGTCTTATCTTTGAAAGTGCGCAACCAATATATTCCTTTTGTCAAATCATGAAAACCATACTTGTCGACCATGGTCAATTTTATATATTACATAAAGTGAACAAGGAAAATTCTTTAATAATTCGAAAATTATCAAACAACTTTCCAAGGAAGCTGGTTATACGTATTCCGCAACGCAACATCTGCATTCACAATCGAACGGTGAATTATAGAAATTGTCAAGTCACCCCGACTCAAATCTGCATACAGCTGTTTCGATCTTATTAGATCTCATCAGTGCAGCTTACTTGACTCGAAGTGAATAACCAAATTACTAATCTTTCCTCAATACAAACCGTGGTCGGTAACACTGTCTCAACAAAGAGCGCCATCCACCAAGGATATTGGAAACCAAAAATTCACCGCTTGGATGAAAAATGCAGAATTCCGTCGCAAGAACACGTACTGCCTGACATGAAGATATCTACTGTGTAACAGTGGTGTATATATTATATATATATATATCTATATATATATATATATATATATATAGATATAGATATATATATATATATATATATATATATATATATAATCTTTTGATAATTATTAGCAATAACAGGCTGGTTGAATCTTAAAAAACTCGATTTAATTAATAAATTGACGTTTCACTATGACATTCATAGTTATTCAAAAATTTGAACAAAATTGAAAATTCTTTGACATTTATTGACTTGATAAAATTGAATAGATAAGATTGATCTGTCTTGTTAAAAATTCTTTCAGTCTAATATTAACATTCAAAATTGTTTCATTAGAAGGCAAGGGAAACTACAGAAACCTTTACCTATGTAATGTTCGAAAATAATAATAATAGGGTACTATTTATTTAACAGAAAGAAATTAGTCACGGGAAAATATTAAAAAAGTAGAGCAGAATTATCGGTATAGAACGTTTATATGGAAGCAGCCGTTGACACGTGTTTCGGACTCTTTGGTCCTCATCAGAACGGCGTAGCTAAGTATTAGATTGAAAATTTGGAGATGAAAATAGTTTAATAAATAAAATCCTCTGTTATGGAAGAAAATCACTTATTTGTGGTTTATTGTTTGAACTCTCCGGTATGGGAGATTTGGTCAAACTTTGCCACGGAGGCGATTAATTCCATCCGAGAGATCTAATGAAAAAATTTTGAATGTTAATATTAGACTGAAAGAATTTTTAACAAGACAGATCAATCTTATCTATTCAATTTTATCAAGTCAATAAATGTCAAAGAATTTTCAATTTTGTTCAAATTTTTGAATAACTATGAATGTCATAGTGAAACGTCAATTTATTAATTAAATCGAGTTTTTTAAGATTCAACCAGCCTGTTATTGCTAATAATTATCAAAAGATTAAAAATAAATCACAGGCAACAACAATTCGAATAAATAATTAAATATTGCTAGCTGAAAATATGGCAATGATCCCAAACTACATTGTTTTATATGTAAGTACCCTTTTTCATTTAAAAAATTTGAAATTCTAAATTAAAATTTTCATTAAAAACGGCTACTTCCATATAAACGAACTATACCGATAATTTTTGCTTTACTTGTTCAATATTTCCCAAAACTAATTTGCTTTTTTAATGTTAATTTACTCTTTCTGAGATCTCTCGGATGGAATTAATCGCCTCCGTGGCAAAGTTTGACCAAATCTCCCATACCGGAGAGTTCAAACAATAAACCACAAATAAGTGATTTTCTTCCATAACAGAGGATTTTATTATAAAAATTTCATTAAAAACGGCTACTTCCATATAAACGAACTATACCGATAATTTTTGCTTTACTTGTTTAATATTTTCCCAAAACTAATTTTCTTTTTTAATATCAATTTACTCTTTCTAAGATCTCTCGGATGGAATTAATCGCCTCCGTGGCAAAGTTTGACCAAATCTCCCATACCGGAGAGTTCAAACAATAAACCACAAATAAGTGATTTTCTTCCATAACAGAGGACTTTATTTATTAAACTATTTTCATCTCCAAATTTTCAATCTAATACTTAGCTACGCCGTTCTGATGAGGACCAAAGAGTCCGAAACACGTGTCAACGGCTGCTTTAATATAAACGTTCTATACCGATAATTCTGCTCTACTTTTTTAATATTTTCCCGTGACCAATTTCTTTCTGTTAAATAAATAGTACCCTATTATTATTATTTTCGAACATTACATAGGTAAAGGTTTCTGTAGTTTCCCTTGCCTTCTAATGAAACAATTTTGAATGTTAATATTAGACTGAAATAATTTTTAACAAGACAGATCAATCTTATCTATTCAATTTTATCAAGTCAATAAATGTCAAAGAATTTTCAATTTTGTTCAAATTTTTGAATAACTATGAATGTCATAGTGAAACGTCAATTTATTAATTAAATCGAGTTTTTTAAGATTCAACCAGCCTGTTATTGCTTATAATTATCAAAAGATTAAAAATAAATCACAGGCAACAACAATTCGAATAAATATATATATATATATATATATATATATATATATATATTCAAAAAGGTATTATGTATTTGAGATAGCAGTCTCGAAGTAGAAATGAGTGTACTCTTTTCTTTTAACTCGAGCTTTCGAAAACTATAATTGTCTCTTCATCAGGAGCCACTGGAATGAATGAAGAGACAATTATAGTTTTCGCAAGCTCGCGTTGACAGAAGAGAGGACACTCATTTCAACCTCAAGACTGCTATTCCAAATACATAATACCTTTTTGTATACTAATGAATCAGTCAAAACTATATTTGCCATTTATATATATATATATATATATATATATATATATATATATATATATATATATATAAATTTATATATATATATATATATATATATATATATATATAAAATTTGAGAAATTAAATAGGATTAGGTATAAATACACACGAAATTTTATTAGTATATCATCCAGTTACTGCAGATTCATATGTTGCGAGAACATGTCAGGAGGTAGTTTCTTGATTTTTTCTGTTCAGACATGAATGATGCCTGGAGCGCTATAAAAGCGATGCATCGCCAAAGGCGTTTTTAAACTGGTTACTTCACTGGACCGTGCAACAAGTGCATAAATACAAGTAATCCTATTAATTTTTACATTTAAAGTTATTTTTATTTTGTCAAGTGTTGTGTTGTATAATATTTTGTTTACTACTTTTTTTTCTAAAAAATTAAGAGCTGAATACCTGCTGACTGCAATTTCAAAGGTTTGATTTTTCATAAAATGGTAGGTGTTCCCTACTTTACTTTATACTATCAACATTAGCCCTTTATAGGATAATAGTTACAATAAATTTTTTTTTACACAAATATCTTTCTATTACTTAGGTGTAAACAAGAATTTATTTTAGTTTATTTTGTTATGATTTTATTCTTTTTTTTTCATTTTGATATTTTAGTCTACAAATGAATATGACTTCAGTTTTTTTATTTCAAGCATCTACCTCCTACCTACCTTCAAAAAAAAAATAAAAAAATCCAAAACGCCTTAAGGGGCGCCAAAATCTTTTCTTGCACACAGGCGCCAGTAGCCCTTATGGAAGCCCTATATATATATATATATATAAAAATAAATTTCTATATATATATATATTTATATATATATATATATATATATATACATATAAATATATATATATATATATATATATATATATATATATATATATATATATATATATATATATATATATATATATATATATATATATATATATATTTATAAATATAATGTATAATATATTATGTATAATATTTCAAATTATAGATGAATAGATGCAATCGAAACGTTTTCAGTCTTTCATTGCGAAAATGTTCAATTTTCATATTATTTTTGTTAGTCAATAAATATATAGAATATATAGTTTATTCCGTTGAAGCCGGTGAACACTTAAGTATATAGTTTACAAAATGAACCTAAAGGAAGCTAAAGTTTCTTTCAAGAGATTAACACAATGCATTTGCTTTTCTGACTTACTTTTGACTATACAAGGGTTATTGGCATAATATCCAAAGTGTTTCAAGAAGTTCTAGTAATAAAAGCTGATTAAGATGTAGAATACAAAAAATATATTATATATTGCATAGATTATGTTCTTAGTGTGTGTTTTTTCAATTCTATCTTCGTGAATTTAGAAATAATGAAACTATATTAATTACTGAAATGTAAATGGGAGTAAGGTTGTGTGAATGCATTTTTACATATTATCAATTCTTACCTCCCCTACGTGAACAATATGTTGTAGGAATTGAAAACCACATCAATGCTGCACCAAGGATGGCCATCCAAATCATACTGGATCCTAGAAATTCAGAAATTTTGTTAAGTGAATAAGTCAACTCTATTGATAATTTTTTTCAAATATTGGTGAATAAAATTCAGAGCAAACTACTTTTTATAATTATAATTGTTTTCAGTAGGTCATTTTGACCATTCATCAGGAAGGATCACAACGTGAATGCTTTTAAATGAAAGGTGAAGTATGGTCTGCGTAATATGAGAAATGGAATATGAAACCTCATTTTTTTTATATTTCCAAATGAAACAGAAATCTAGCTTCAATTGGAAAAATGAAAAATTTGAGTACTTTAGAGAAATATAAATATACATATATATGTGTATATATATATATATATATATATATATATATATATTATATAATATATATATATATATTATATATATATTTATATATATATTAATATATATATATATATATATATAAATATATATATATATGTGTATATATATATATATATATATATATAAAGTGGCAACGTTGTAGTGAAGAATAGACGTATCTGATTTTCATCTGCAAATAATCAGTGAAAACTCGAGGTGTAGTGAATTTTCAAATAAAGTAAGTTGATCAATGTACTCATAAGAACGACTTCTGTACTCAAGAGTGAAGTTAGGAGATACAATTATCAAATTATATCAAAAATCTGGATGAAACAGAATCAAACAAACAACGTAAGGAGATTATCGCCGAGATAAGAGAGTTAATTGCAATCATCTCTTGGCCGGTTCCGGCGCGGTGTTGCCAGATTGCTCGAAGAATCTTAGTTAAACAGAAAAATTTTATCTGCAATTTTGGAGGTTGTACTGGCTGCGGTACTAGCGGTGTGGTGGGCTGAGGTTTGAACTAAGTAGAATTTCAGCGTAACTGCCCCATCGACGTACTACTGCCTTTTGAGGCCTCTGATGTCAGACAAAAATTCAATAACCCCTTCAAAACCAAGGAACAACAGCGTGGGGTCTATTGACGAGTACTTGAAAAGAAAGAGATCTTCCCCGGACGAAACAAATTTATTTTCAGGAAATAAGAAAACATCAAGATCACCAACTTTAAGCACATCATCAGCATCACTAGAGGATATTAATATGGAAGAGCTGAAAAAGCTTATCACTAACTCAACCAAGGAACTAAAAGAGGAAATGAGAACAAATTCGGAGAAAATAGGAAGGGCATTAAATATTATTAATGAACTAAGGGAAGAAATACTGAAGAAGGAAGCAAAATGGAATGAAGAAAAAAAGGAAATATTGGAAGATGTCAAACGTCTCAATTCAAAATTTCTCTCGCTCGAAAATAAAATCGAAAAACAAGAAAAAATCGCTCGACAAAACAACATCACCATAAAAGGGGTTGAATTGCAAGAAAAAAATATCCCATTGTCAGAATCCGTCGCAGAATTTCTAAAAAAAGAAGTACAGATACAAACTATCGTAAAGAAAGCTTACAAGCTTAATAGCAACGACAGAACTGTGATAGTGGCAGAATTACCAGATTTTGAAACAAAATTGAATGTCCTCCAAAAAAAGAAAAGCTTATACAGAAAAAAGATTTACATTGACAGCGACCTCACAAAAGACGAACGATCAATTCAAGCAGAGATTCGGAAAGTAGCGAGAAGCGAAATGGCAAAGGGCAATCTAACCAAGGTGGGTTACCAAACATTGTATATCAACAATACCAAATATAAATGGAACAAATCACTCAATCAACTGGAGCCGTTTCAAAAAAACTAACAAATGCAACTTCCAGTTTTAATAATCCACCTTCAACCAAGACTCAAGCAATTCAATCGGACCGAAAAATGAATTTCAAACAAAATCATGTAAATACTGTAAATAATACAAAAAAAGTAAAAAAATCCCGAACCGAACAAAGTAAGCATGTGAATGGAATTAATGTACTCTTTTGGAATATTAATGGCCTCTCAAATTTATTTAAGTTGGACTCTCAACAAGAAGATGATCTTAAGAAGGCTGAAGTAATCTGTTTAGTGGAAACTTGGTCACTAGAAACAACTATAGAAATACCCCAATTTCTGAACAAATATAGCACAATAGTATCCCAAGCAAAAAAAGAGAAAAGCATCGGACGACCTAGCTCCGGAATGGTTATATTCTACAAAAAAGAATTACAACTGACAGTAATTGAGTCTATAAATTTATGGATAGTAAGCGAGTTCAAAGTCAATGATAACAAAATTCTACTTATGGTTAATTACTGGAAACCATCTGAGGATATTGATACCTGTATAGAGCTGTTCAGTGAGGCTTTGATGGACTTCTCTGATAAATTCCAGGAACATAAATGGATAATAGGTGGTGACTTCAATGCTAGAGTGGGAGACCTAAACCTACTAGACTACGAACTTATTCGCACAGATAATCTCAACAGAGAAAGAATATCCAGGGACAAAACTTCAAATACCAGAGGTAAAAAACTGATCGAGAGCACTGAGGAGTTTGGACTAATATTATCAAATGGAAGAACCAAAAGCGACATCACACCTAAATCATCTTACATGTACGCCACCTTTGTTGACTTTAGAAGGGCATTCGACTCTGTAGAGCATGAACTACTATGGTACAAATTGAACGAAATTGGTGTTAGTGGAAGATTAATTAGAATTATCCGCTATTTGTATGGAAAAACCAACATAAAGGCTACCTTCGAATCAACACAATCAAATGAGATAAGAATGACAACAGGAGTGATGCAGGGTGATAGTCTATCGCCCCTGCTCTTCGCCTTGTTTCTCTCGGATATGGTTGAATTTTTTCGAAATCATAACTTGGACGGAATCAAGATTACAAGTAAAAGGTCGCTGCCAATGTTGATGTACGCTGATGACATCGTTCTTTTTGCCTCGTCAGTACCGGATGGAAACCGAAAACTCAGAGTTTTGGAA
The DNA here is from genome assembly GCA_030704885.1 of Cynegetis impunctata. NCBI lineage: Eukaryota > Metazoa > Arthropoda > Insecta > Coleoptera > Coccinellidae > Cynegetis > Cynegetis impunctata. The sequence continues at coordinate 213,838 of JARQZK010002222.1, forward strand.
AAATACTGCGATATGAATAAACTCGTAGTAAATACTGACAAAACAAAAACCATAATATTCCACAGAGGAAGAAAGGCCAAAAACCTCGGCACACTAGTATACAAGAACGCTCCAATCGAATATGTGAAGAGTTTTACCTACCTTGGAGTACCTTTTTCTGCATCTGGAGTATTTAAAACAGCGGCAGAACATTTTAAAAGAAAATCAAAAATCGCATCAGCCAAAGTGATACGCATACTCCAGAATGCAAAATCGAACAGCTTCGACACTAGATCTAGACTCTTCGAGGCTGTAGTTAGATCAACACTTTTGTTCGGGAGTGAAACCTGGTCAATGAGATATCAAAAACAACTGAAAAATGTTCAATCAAGTTTTTTCAAACGCATTTACCATTGGCCAATAAACACCCCAAATTATACCATCCAACTGGAGGCCGGACAACCAAAATTGGTGACTCAGATTATAAAACAATCCTTGAATCTTTGTAGCAAAATTCTCAAAATGGATGACACAAGATTGCCTAAGATATGCCTTAAAGCATTAATAGATAATCATAACACTAATACCAATATAATAGAATTCAACTGGATCAGTCAACTTCAACAACTACTGGCGCCGTTGGGAGAAGAAATTATATCTAAAGTCACTCAAAACTGTATACCAAGGAGGTGGATAGACGACGTAGTGGAAAAATCGAACAACAACGAACTTAGTAAAAACATAGAAAATGCAATCAACTCGGAATATTTACCATATTACAGGAGCATAAGTGGACTATCTGAAGGGGAAGAATATATGCACCTCAGGACTTCAATAAGAAAGCTTCGAGTCATCAGCCAGGTCAGACTATCCAGTAGAACAAACATACGTATTTATGTCAACAGAAATTCATACAAAATTGATTGCGATGTCACCTGTACTATCTGCAGCAAACAGGAAAAGGAGACTCTGCATCATTTTATATTCGAGTGCCCTTTCGACAAACACTTAAGAGACGTGTACATCAAACCACATATTCAAAGAGAAGAAATAGAAGAAATACTAACGATAAAATCTCAAAAACACCTGGACCAATTATACTACTTTATAATCGGAGCTTTGAAGATCAGATCATTCGTTATCAATGAATAGAAAAAGAAAGTTTATTTGTTATCTATTAATTTCAGAAAAAATAATATTGTTAATTTTCCTTTATACAGCTTTGCAACCCTTTTGTATAGACATATGTCTGAAAGCAAAATAAAATTATTATTATTATTATTATTATTATATATATATATATATATATATATATATATATATATATATATATATATATATATATATATATATATATATATATATATATATATATATATATATATATATATATATATATATATATATATATACAGTGGCGTAGATAGGGGGGGATAAAGGGGATCAATCCCCCCCCATGAGCCTACGAAAATTATAATGGAATTGAATAGAAGTCTTCGTATCTACGTATTTAATTATACATGAAATTTACTAAGCACTAGCACCTCTTTTCATATTATGTATGTGCAATTATATAAAAATCATCTAGATATGTTCTCGTGACAACTGTGCAATCGAGTATTGTATAATTTCCGCGCTTCGAACAGGCCAACCAATCAGGAGCCACGACATGGTCGCTCGTTATAATTATGGACAGATTGAGCACATGTAAAGTAAATATCTACTCATTATTTTAACATAATAATAAATCAAGAAATTGAATCGTTTTTCTAATTTTGGGTAAAAAAACTAATATTTAGTATTTTAATCGGTCACTATGAGCAAAAAACGTGTTTAAAAATGTTCAAATGACTCTACTAGAAAATTTTTATTTCGAAAGGAAGAAGTCAACCAAAATCTCCTCGTACTTTCTCTCTTTCTGAATTGTTCCATATTATAATATTATATCTAAAGCACGAGTATTAGTTTAATAGTAAAGGAAGTATAAAATTTAGAAAGAGAAGAAGTGGAAGGAAGTTCTGGTTGACTTCTTCCATCGTGAATAAAATTTCACATACGTTTTTTGGTCCTAGTGACCGATTAAATTCCTGTTCACATTCGAGGAGCTCATAGAAGATTTTAAAACAATATTTAATATTTCGAATATCTTTTGAAATGGAATAGGTATCAAAATATGACCAACTCTTGGCTTTAGTTGTCAATTTTATTACTCCATAATATTTTGAAGTTAATAAAAATTGTCGAGTTAGTAAAAATTTTCTTGTGATGGCTTTCAATCCATTTCTGGACTTATACATCATGGATCTTGGAGAAAGATTTACTAATCATGAGAATATAGTCTAGTGAACAAGTGCTTTTTTTGTTCAACTTCTTTCATGAGTCTCGGAAGAATATGAACAAGGTGTCATTCGATTTGGAAGAGCATGTAGATATTTTTTGAAGAAAGTTCCGTTTACGAAAATTGTAAAAGTTATAATCAATTTACTGAAAGAAAAAATTATCTCAAAAACTAATTTATATTTTGATATCTAAATAAAGATACAAAAAAGAGGATATTTTCTAAAAGAAAGTCTCCCGGAACTGTAGGATTAATATTTATAGTTTTCTCAGATGGGTAAATATACCTCCGAAAACGTGTAATAAGGCTTGCGAAAGTAACGCCCATTAACACTTTAACAATAAATATTAATTAACTACCTATATTGAATATTAAATTAAGGAATGAAAAATTTCAGACTTTACTGGATAGGTGAATGAACAAGAATCCAACGAAAAAACATTTTTATCGCGATTTTTCAATTATTTATGCAATAGTTTCTTTGCTGCTTGAACAACAACATTGCAAGTGTGATAACTGTTAAACTATACATCTGATATTGTTTTCCTTTCTTGGAGCTAGACTGCAGAATAGATCCCCTTTAAAAAAATTAAAAATTATATTTTTTAGTTTTTTACTAGTTGCAAAATTGAATACTTTAATTGATCATAACTTTTTTTCTTGATTCTCTTATAAACAACGCACTCGTTTCTAACAATTTTTTAAACAATAGGAGATGAACATTGAAAAAAATCATTTCTTTGTAGCTTCCAATAATAAAAACCGGATCATTAAAATTATAAAAAAAAATTCATTTTGATATTGCAAAACTACGTAAATTGTTAATAAACAACTAAAAAATTGAAAATTTTTTATTTTTTCAACGGGGATTTACTCTGAAGCTTCATAATAATAGCTCCAAGAATGAAAAAAATTCTCAGATCTATAGTGAACAGTTATAACGCTCACAATTGTCATGTTCAAGTACCAAAAAATTGTTAATTAACTATGTTGCTCAAAATATAGGCTACGCTGCCGGTATCGACGTTTGAAGCGAATAAAAACCATTCAAAGGAGCACTATAAAAGAAATGGACTTGTAATGACCCTTCTGAATATATGAAATTAATTGCAAATTCAAAACTCATGTTTGTCCAATTTTTTGTTATTGAAAGGTTTGGCTACTCTGGCAATTAATCGTGACATTGGAATCACAGCTGACGAAGTCATAAATGGATTGTCAAAAAACGCCAGAATCTAGAGTTTTTGCTCTAATTTCCCCAAGAATATTTTCAATGATGTATATATCTAATTAAATATAATTCAATTTTTCACTGATTTTTAATACATTTTTTCCAATTCTAGTAATGTGAATTTTTTGTAATTTAATTTAATTTTTCTGCTTATTTTATACTACCTATATGAGAAATTATTTCTATCAACAAAAATAGAGCTTTAGAAGAAAAACTTATGGAATTTTGCACTAAGTCATATCCCCCCCATCGCAAAAAGCTATCTACGCCACTGTATATATATATATATATATATATATATATATATATATATATATATATATATATATATATATATATATATATATATATATATATATATATATATATATATATATATATATATATATATATATATATATATATATATATATATATATATATATATATATATATATATATATATTAGAGATGTGCCCGATCGTTAAAATGTAGATCCACGGATACACATACGGATACGGATCTCAACTTCAAATTCATTGTTGGAAGTAGCCACATTTTTAGAACCGCGGTACAAAGGTAGATTCTTCTGTATTATTCTCATAAAAGAAAAATTTCTTACAGCTTTAGAAACTGAAGTAAATCTCGCAGCAATTACGATAAGTACTGAAAACAAACTTATAGAAAAGAACATTGACAGAGTCTAGAAGAGTCTACTGCTAATATGTTAGATACTGAAGATGAGGAATTTGAAAATTGAAGAATAAAATGTCAGATACTAAAGCTAATTTGCTCATAGAATATATGTTATGAATATATGACAAAAGATAACCAAGAGATGAAGACCAGCTCTAGTATTTGTTGATTAACAGTAAAAAGTAAGGAGGTTTTAGTCACATTGCTCGCACATATTTATCATCACTTGCAACAAGCGTTTCAAGTGAGCAAATTTTTCAGTGTTGCAGGAATTTTTTTATGATCTCGTAACAGACCTTTGAGGGACGAAGCTTCTAAGTCACGCTTTCTGAAGTACAATATACCATTGCTTAATTTCTATTAAGACTTATAATTTTTTACATTCCTCTAAATGTCACTGTCTATTTAATCTAATCCTAATACTTTATGTGATATATTAATTCACTTAATGACAATAATCCTTCAGTTTGAATCTTAATAATTACAAAGAAATAATGGTTTTCTCACGATAAATGTGATCGTGTAACTTTCTATAATATTTAAATATTTTATTAAGCTAACCTTATGTTATATCCTATTGATATTCGTTCTAGCAACTCACTTCGATATGAAGGTGCAATATAAAGGTGCCAAATATTTGAATTTAAGAAATAAAAAATAATCTGACTAGAATTTGATAGTTTTTTATTGCTACCTAATCACCTATATATAGAATTTCGTATATGTATTGAAAATTATTGAGGTTAAAGATGCGTAAAAAATCCGTCAGAAAAGTAGCGAATACGAATCAATAATATATATATATATATATATAATATATATATATATATATATATATATACATATAAAATCTCTTGATAATTATTAGCAATAACAGGCTTGTTGAATCTCAAAAAACTCGATTTTTTTTTTCAAAATCAAAATAGTTTGAACCTATTTCGAACATTACGTGGGTGAAGGTTTCTGTGGTTTCCCTTGCCATCTAATAATAACAGATTTGAATGTTAATATTGGACTGAATAGCACGTAATAAATAACAAAGAACGGCCACAACCGAAAATTTTTAGTGAAACATAGTAGTCTTTTTCTATTCAAATTTTTTCAAATCAATAAATGTCAAAGAAATTTCAATTTTTCAAAAGTTTTGATAAAGACACGAATGTCGTGGCGAAACGTCAACTTTTTATATAAAATCGAGTTTTTTGAGATTCAACAAGCCTGTTATTGCTAATAATTATCAAGAGATTAGAAATAGTTCACAGGCAACAACAATTCGAATAGGTAAATAATTATACATATATATATATATATATATATATAATATATATATATATATATATATATATATATATATATATATATATATATATATATATATATATATATATATATATATATATATATATATATATATATATATATATATATATATATATATATATATATATATATATATATAATATATATATGTATATATATATATATATATATATATATATATATATATATATATATATATATATATATATATATATATATGTATATTATATTAGTTTTCCGTAATTTCACCTTCACCTTCAGAGGATATTCAGAATTTTATGTAAGTTTTCATTCATAACAAATTCAGAGATAGGATAATTATTATCTATTCAGACAATGACAGAACTAAAGAGAAGTAATGGTAATCATTCTGATTTCCCTATTTAACCATAGTTAAAATTTGATACTATTGTTATTCGTTCTAGCAATAATCTGACTAGAATTTGATAGTTTTTTATTGCTACCTTATCACCAATATATAGAATTTCGAATTTGTATTGAAAATTATTGAGGTTAAAGATGCGTAAAAAATCCGTCAGAAAAGTAACGAATACAGATCACTAATATACATGTATATATATATATATATATATATATATATATATATATATATATATATA
>JARQZK010002222.1:222500-267500 GCA_030704885.1 Cynegetis impunctata
GGTAAAAATTCAGCAAAGTCAAGAACATTTCAAATATGTATATATATATATATATATATATATATATATATATATATATATATATATATATATATATATATATATATATATATATATATATATATATATATATATACTATTATTGCTAATAATTATCTCAGCCTTGTTGAATCTTAAAATACTCGATTTTATTAAAAAGTTGACGTTTCGCCACGACATTCGTAGCTTTATCTAATATATAATAATATTGAACTGAATAGCAAGTAATAAATAACAGAGAACGGTTAGAGCAAATAGATAAAGCTACGAATGTAGTGGCGATACGTCAACTTATTAATAAAATCGGGTTTTTTAAGATTCAACAAGCCTGTTATTGCTAATAATTATCAAGAGATTAGAAATAGTTCACAGGCAACAACAATTCGAATAATTAATTATATATCTATAGGTATATATATAAATATATAGGTATATATATATATATATATATATATATATATATATATATATATATATATATATATATATATATATATATATATATATATATATATATATATATATATATATATATATATATATATATATATATATATATATATATATATATATATATATATATATATATATATATATATATATATATATTTTTTTTTTGCCTGTGAAATATTTTTAACTTTTTGATAATTATTAGCAATAACAGGCTTGGTGAAACTCAAAAAAACACATATAGAAATTGTCAAGTCACCCCGACTCAAAATCTGCATACAGCTGTTTCGATCTTATTAGATCTCATCAGTGCAGCTTATTTGACTCGGAGTGAATTAACAAATCTCTAATTGTTCCCCAATACAAATCGTGGTCAGTAACACTGGTCGGATGACAATTTCTATAATTCACCGATTGTGAATGCAGATTTTGCGTTGCTGAATACGTGCCAGCTTCCTTGGAAAGTTGTTTGATAATTTTTTAAATTATTAAAGAATTTTCCTTGTTCACTTTATGTAATGTATGAAATTGACCATGGTCGACTAGTATGTTTTTCATGATTTGATTGTTGTATTTTGCGTATTAAGCGACTAGAATATTCGGAGCGCGCTCTCGTGGGTATTTCCAAAGGTTTTAGATCACTATGTTAGTGTGCCTTGGAATCATATACACCACTGTTGTAGAGTAGATATGTTCATATCAGGAGGTAAGTGTTTTAAGCGACGAATTTCTGCATTTTCAGTCTAAGCGGTGAATTGTTGTTTCCCAATATTTTTGGTGGGATGGCGCTCTGGATTGTTATCCGACCAGTGTTACTGACCACGATTTGTATTGGGGAACAATTAGAGATTTGTTAATTCACTCCGAGTCAAATAAGCTGCACTGATGAGTTCTAATAAGATCGAAACAGCTGTATGCAGATTTTGAGTCGGGGTGACTTGACAATTTCTATAATTCACCGTTCGATTGTGAATGCAGATTTTGCGTTGCTGAATACGTATAACCAGCTTCCTTGGAAAGTTGTTTGATAATTTTTTAAATTATTAAAGAATTTTCCTTGTTCACTTTATGTAATGTTTTTAATATTCTCCTATTCCTAAAATTCTGATGCTGTACCTAAGTTAAATTTAAGTTAATATTCTTATTATTTGCATCTTCGATGAGTGTGGTTTAAAAAAAAGTTTCATCACAATCTTTGCAAGGTATACCAATTGATTCTGAATATATTTTACTTGAATGAAGTATATCAGTTTTATCATTTCAGAATTAGATTAGTTGAATTTTCACCAATATGTAACATTTCTGAAACTTCTGGCATTTTTAATATTCTCCCATTCCCAAAATTCTGATGCTGTTCCTAAGTTAAATTTAAGTTAATATTCTTATTATTTGCATCTTCGATGAGTGTGGTTTGAAAAAAAGTTTGATCACAATCTTCGCAAGGTATACCTACTTCAATATATAAAATAAGCCGTTCTATTTTTAATTCAGAATAAATTTTTTTCATCAGATTTTGTATAAAGTGGACCACTTTAATATTATGAGAATTTGAAATATGTGATACTCCATCAGTTATTTCTGGAATATCACGAGATGGAATATATTTCTCATTATCATTTTGTTTGTCTAATTTGTTGTTACAAAAAAACATTAAATTTGAGTTCAAGTCAAGTCAAAGTTGTTGTACCTATAAGTAATGTATGAATATTTTCTAATGTTTTATGTCTTTGTGCTGGTGCAGTAGGTGTTAGAGCTTTGTCAATATATTCAACAACTAAGGTTTTCATTTGCGTGAAATAATAATATATACTCTTGAAATTTCTCTGTGATGAAAAAAATTTTCTATGTCAGATTTTCTAATTTCATTGTTTCTGTGTATAAGAGTAATATCAAGTTTGAAAAATTGTTTATCTCTCAGAGGGAATTGTGATTTTGCATTGAAATTATAGAAACTTTCCTGAATTCGGTCTTCAGAAGTAATTATTCAGCATCCACATGTATTTGGAAAATCAAAATATGCTCATGGGAACTACCTACTCAACACAATTTCTTCCAAAATTTTTAGTACTAATTGAGCTAAACGCTAAAAATAGGACTTCACATCGCGTTGGGAATTGCCGTGAAAATATTTTGACTTGCGAAAGATATGTCATTGATTGCTTAACAATTACTTTTATAAATTTCATTGCTAACTTTCTACAAATATTTCAGAAGTAATCATAATTTCTCAAGTTTGATAATTTTTGAATATATTTATATCAAATACGCACAGAAATGAAACATTACATGATGTCCATACATTACTCATATAAAATAATACAACTTATACAGAATACCACAAAAAATTGAACTCATGAACTTTACAACACATTAGAGAATCAAGTTTAAAAAACTGACAATAAAAAGTATTTCCCATTGCCTTATATTCCAATATTAACTTATAAAATATCACATATTTGAAACTCACTCAACGTTTCAAGGTAGTTCACACTACACAAAATCCGATAAAACAACTCTATTCCAAATTCAAAAATAAAGCCTTTATTTGATATATTCTCAAATAGCTGATAGTAAATCATGCGAAGATTGTGGTAAATCACATATCCCAAAATTATATATATATATATATATATATATATATATATATATATATATATATATATATATTTATATATATATATATATATATATATATTTATATATATTTACATATTTTTATTTATATATTATATATATATATATATATATATATATATATATATATATATATATATATGTATATATATATATATATATATATATATATATATATATATATATATATATATATATATATATGGTTGTCTGGTTTCCCGGGTTTGTATCCGCGTATGGGCTTCGTCTTCGTTGAAAGTCTGCTCGACGTTTCGGCAAAATCACATTTGCCATCTTCAAGTAGCTCTTCTTGGTCGAAATGAATACACTTCATTCATTCATTACGACCAAGAAGAGGTACCTGAAGATGGCAAATGTGATTTTGCCGAAACGTCGAGCAGACTTCAACGAAGACGAAGCCCATACGCGGATGCAAACCCGGGAAACCAGACAACCAGATTATCTCCGCGAGAACCTGAAAATTAACACATATATATATATATATATATAATATATATATATATATATATATATATATATATATATATATATATATATATATGTATATATATATATATATATATATATATATATATATATATATATATATATATATATATATATATATATATATATATATATATATACATATACATATATATATATAATCTCTTGATAATTATTAGCAATAACAGGCTGGTTGAATCTTAAAAAACTCGATTCTATTAAAGAGTAGACGTTTTACTTCGATATTCTCAATTGAAATTTCTTTGACATTTATTGATGTGAAAAAATTGAAAAAAATAAGGCTGCCTTGTCCTGCTAGTTATTTACTATATACTATTCAGTCTAATATTAACATTCAAAAATGTTATGATTAGAAGGTAAGGGAAACCAAAGAAACCTTTACCTACGTAATGTTTGAAAATAAAAATAATAGGGTATTATTTATCTAACAACAAAGAAATGAGTCATGGGAAAACATTAAAGATGTGGAGTAAAATTATCGGTATAGTACGTTTATATGGAAGCAGCCGTTGACACGTGTTTCGGACTCTTTGGTCCTCATCAGAACGGCGTAGCAAAGCATTGGATTGAAAATTTGAAGATGAAAATAGTACAACAAACAAAATCCTCTGATACGGAAGACAATCACCCTCATTGTGGTTTATTGTTTGAACTCTCCGGTATGGGAGATTTGGTCAAACTTTGCCACGGAGGCGATTAATGCTATCCGCGAGAACTAAGAACGAGTAAATAAACAATAACAAAGAAATTAGTCGCGGGAAAATATTAAATAGGTAGAGCAAAATTATCGGTATAGTTCGTTTATATGGAAGTAGCCGTTTTTAATGAAATTTTTTATTTATTTAGAATTTCAAATCTTTTAAAAAAAAAAAAAATTTACTTACAGTTTATAAAAACCTTGAAACTCTCAGCTTAAGTTTGGGGTCATTGCCATATTTTCAGCTTGCAATATTTAATTATTTATTCGAATTGTTGTTGCCTGTGATCTATTTTTAATCTCTTGATAATTATTAGCAATAACAGGCTGGTTGAATCTTAAAAAACTCGATTCTATTATTATATATATATATATATATATATATATATATATATATATATATATATATATATATATATATATATGTAAGTACATATCTTATGTTATTTATATAAAATTTTTGTTCCGCGAGGACTTGATTATTAATGATATATTTATCAATTTATGTATTTCGAAGAACTTCTTAATTTCTACTTACGTAAACAAAGGTTATTTGTGCGACCATGTAACTCTTTGATATTATTATCTGTTCAATTTTAATTTATGTTGGACGTTTGATTGGAATTTGTTTAATGTGATATTCTAAGCTCAACTAGTGTAACTTAATAATCATCATAATATTCATCTGATAAGAATAAATTTTCAAGTCAGGCAACGAGTGTCGCTTTCGTAATTTCAATTTTAATAGTGTTTAATTAGGAGTTAGGAGATAGATACCTTAGAGCCTTAAACTATTACGAACACCGAGATAAAGCCTCAATCTCAATATGTGATTACTTGATTCTATGGCACTGCCCTATATATCCTATATGTTCCGAATTGTGGAAATGCTGGAAGAGGCAAAAACATTGATATTTCTAATGAGATAACCAGTATATTATGACATCTTTCGGTGTATATATCGTCCAACATTCTGAAAGACAATTTGATCCCCTTTCAAATAATGTGTGATATCTTGAGTCCTAAATAGTTGAAAATCCTGAATAAAGAAATAGTCCAAGAGCCAAAAAAAAAAGTAGGTTCATAATGCAAATTTCTACAGAATGGATTCTTTTATCGGAAAAGGTTCAGAGGTGCTCCTCGAATAAAAATTCAAGTTGGCGGGATTAGGGGGTGCAAGATTCAACCGCCATCTTGGAGAACGCGTTTCATTAAATATATCGTTAACCGTGCTTCCTACAACGAAATTAAAGAAAAACGTTTACATAGATAATCACATATGCTATCACTTTTATTCGAACCTTTTTTCTGTATAATTAATATGTTTTCATTCATAGCGCTCTTAAATTTTTTCAATAAGGTTAATGCTAAAAATATAGTTAACGGTTGGTGCTACGTTGAAAATGTTGGTGACCAAATTTGTATAACACGAAATTTTCTATAAATTGCATTCAAAACTATTTGCCGTCACAATAATTATTTGAAAGCAATAGCTTGTTAAAAGTTTCACCTCGTAAATTATCAGTAGTACTACAGCTTGAAGTGACTACTTGTGCTTTATGTATATATTTTGATTTCTCAAAACTATTTAAACGAAAACTGTTCAAACTGAGTCGTGTTTCATATACGATGAATCTTTGAGTGAAAGAATTGTAGCGAGTTTTAGAAGAAACAGCATGAGCTCCTGCTCAGAAACATAAAACCATAAAGGTTGAGCTACACATATCCGCACCGTGTCCGCACCGAGAGACGGCCGTGTCACGGCCGTGTGTCGGCCAATTAGTTCAAAGCCACACATTTCCGTCACACGGCCGCATGACGGCCGCACTACGAGCGCAAGAACTATAAAACAATGTAGTACCCTTTATTCGTCCTAGTATACTCGTTATATAGATATAAAGAAAATACTGTCCTTCCTTGTTGATATTTCTTTTTATAAGAAAAAACTACTGAGATGAAAATGGGAAAACTGAGGGTAGATCCATTGGAACTTTGAACGTCATTCATTCGAAAGCACCCTGATTGAGAGCGATTTAGGTTTGTAATTGTGTTTGTCGGTGTCATAGGGATATAAAATGGTCGGTGTCCTGTAGTGAACTCTATCTAAAATTGAGTTCACTTGTATCCTGTATTAAAACATCTCTTGCGAAAAACGTGCCATATCAGAATCCCAGACCGGATGACCGTATTGTTCTCTAGTCTACAATCAACTCTTCTAGACTTATGATTAGATTGGATACAATATTAAGAACAAAAGATGCATAACATGCAACGTGTATTCATTTGAATAGTCAAACTTGAGAATTAAAGATTGAACAGTAAAAAAATTTTCAATACTATCGATTTGTCTAGGGTGACCAGAAAAATTGCTCACCCACCAGCTACGCTCTAGTATATATTTCCACTATATGCCGAGAATCCATCGGAGAACGCACCGTGTCCGTCAAAAAGTAAAACATGAACTATCTCGCATGGTGCGGACTCGGTGCGGACACGGTGCGGACTCGGTGCGGACACGGTGCGGACGCGGTGCGGGCACGGTGCGGAGATGTGAAGACAGCTCCATAAGAAAGCACGGGGCTATTCATCACCGAGACACGGCCGTGACACGGCCGTGTGTCGGTGCGGACACGGTGCGGACATGTGTGGCTCAAGCTTTAGGCAATATGCATATTTTTCAAAACTGTAACTTGCAGGCCTGTACTGTGTTGTCATGAAAAGTTATTTTATGTTATGTGCTCAGGTGCGTACTCTTCAAAATCATGAAACGAAACATGATAAATAACAAAAAAATCTTACTACTCAACAAGGTGCAGGGTGTATTTGTTATTTTTCTACTTGTGTTTGATAAAATGACTTTATGTTTTCTATCATTATGCATAAGGCGTGTCAGAAAAAGTATGCAGATGAACTGTTAACTGCGACTGTCGCAGCCAACGTTATCGCAGTCGCCTACGCCACCGCAGCTGCCTGATGTCGAACAATTTGATTTTGCGAACAGATTTTTTGTTTGTATGCAAACAATACCAATAGCTTGTGAGGCGCAGCATGAGAAGAAGCCTGAGCATTTACGGAATCGCATATATTAGAAACATTAAGTTCTACAGAAATGATAGACATACTGTTTGGTCCTTATTTGGGGCTCATCAGTATCATCTATCTATCGAAAGTGATAATCAACCAAATATTTCGAATGTTCCTATATTTTTCTTCTAGTAACACAATGGCATATAAATATGACACAGCGCCACCAGTCGGAAACAAATGAACCACATCTTACAGATAGATGACAATGAGAACTCGTACGTCCTGACACTAGAATATATATATATATATATATATATATATATATATATATATATATATATATATATATATATATATATATAAATATATATATATATATATATATATATATATATATATATATATATATATCAGTGGCGGCTCGTGAGGTTTTGGTTTGAGGAGGCTACAAGAGGTGTTAAAAAATACACCATAGGCGAAAATTTTTAGGATTTCAAGGTCAACCGCCTTATAATTTAAAGAAAATCAAAGTAAAACAAGCACCCTGAGCTATTAATTTGTTTTCACATTCGAGTGTCTACCTTGAGACCTACAACTCCTATTTACAATATTCACAAAAACTCTTCTCAGCCAATTAATCAATTCATCTATTCATCAAATTTTTTTTCTTTCACAAAATAGGTACCTACCTACCTACTTAACGAATTTGTTAACAGCTGGTGAGAGCAAATAAAAAGTTATTATATATTTTTGAAGATTAGCGGGATTCTGCCATCTTTAACGTTAGCAAAATGATCTATAATAACCTCATAAAATTTTTTGTCTTTCGCCAAAAGTTTTACCAATTCTTTTCAATAGACAACAAACTAATATTTTTCAAACGATCCTGGCTCATTGAATTTCGGGAATAAGTTTTAATTCTCTTAAGAGTGGAAAACGAGCGCTCTACGGAAGCCGATGTCACCGGGATAGAAACAATTAGACATAAGAGTTTATAAACTTGGGGTAAATCTTGATTCAAATCATTATCAAAAAGGTATTTAATAGTCCCCACATGATTTTCATTTTTCCCCAAAATTTCATTGTCATTATAAACAACACACAGTTCACTTTTTATGGCCACCTTATCAAAAAAAGTGTATTTTTGACATAAATTTTCCAAAAGGTTATCTGGAAAATTTGCCGAAAATCCGGTAAACAAAGTTTTATTGAGTAAGTCGAAGAAATGCAGTTTTTTCAAATCAGAGAACCTTATTTCTATTTGACCCCTAATAGTATCCTAAATTTCATAAAAAATTTGCTTATAGTGAAGCTCCATATCTGCGTAACTGAATTTCTTTTGTTTTGGGCTAAATTGAGTCGTATCATCAGTAGTTTGAAATACAGAAAATAGTTTTTTAAAATAAACTTCTGCACGAAATTCTGAAATTTTATCCAAAAGAAACTTGAGCCGATTTCGTGCGTAAATTACATCTGAAAACTTGTGCTTTAAGATTTGAAAAACTATTTCTGTTTGTTCAAAAATTAATTTAAAGATGTTTAAAAAATATATAAATTCCTTATCTTGTAAGTAAGATATTAATCCGCGTGCTGTATTTAAAGTTACTTTATCGGTGAAAATTTCCTCACTTTCAAGTAGGTATAGAATTAAATCATCAAATCCTAAGCGGCCCCAAACAGAGACATTTTCACTAGTAACAAGTAAACACTGCCAACAAAATAATTTATTTTTTACCTGTGATCCGGTTAGGCAAGGATGTCTCATAATTCCTTGTATTAAAACCGCGGTTTTGTTGTCTGTTACGCTGCACCAAATTGTTTAATTCAGGGGTAGGTCGCAATGTTTTCATCAAAACTTTATCCTCATAACTTAGTGCACTAAAGTTATGGGATAACAAATATTCTACTAAGTCACCATTGAAATTTTTGAAATTAACTTCAGTAACGAAACTCATTTTAAAACAATACGCGAGCAATATGAGTAAACACGCTGCCATTAGTAACTACGATCACACTACGATTCAATTCCAACGAATTCACTCGATGTCCCGCGAAATTCTATAGTTGTGATTGGTCGACATTGTATGAGACTGATTTCCTATCCGTGTTGCCATTTACATGTGTTTTGCTTTTCTATTGCAATGAAGTATTCATTCGGAGTATTTGCACCGTAATTGTTTGCTTTTCTGTGGCAAGCATAATGAACGTTGAGAATATACCTTTCTAAGCCTTCCGCAGCGTTGCCACAAATCTTGAAATGAATGAAATGCAGTAAATGTAAATACCTTCTATCTTAATTAATAAATAATTATATTATATAATGTAGGTTGAAAGGAAGCTAGGTGCATAAAATAATATGATTTTGATTAATATGAATATGCTCAATGCTGACTATTCAATATAATATATATATATATATTAGTGATACACAGAATATTATTGAGGAGGCTTAGCCTCCTTAGCCTCCTTTGACTAGCCGCCCCTGATATATTATATATATATATATATATATATATATATATATATATATATATATATATATATATATATATATATATATATATATATATATATATATATATAATATATATATATATATATATATATATATATATATATATATATATATATATATATATATATATATATATAGGGTGGACCACGACGAACTGCATGGATCGATATCTCAGAAACTGGATGTAGGAAAAATTTTCAATTCTGGGAACTTGCTAGATGTCTTGGGTCCTATACAACTAAAATATTTTCATCTATTGGGCACTTTCGGTTTTACCGGAAATATACCCTAAATCGCTTATTTTGAATGGAATATCCTATATATTATTACATTTTTGGATTCTGCTTGAGATTCTAGGCAGATTCTATGTATCACGTCCTATACCTAAGTCCAAGCGTTTTCAACATATTTAGGTTTTTATGTCAAAAACGACGATTGCAAGCCCTAATGTAATTATCAATTGTTCCTATAAGGAAGCCTTTTTTACTTACTTTGGGTTAGATTCCTTGTTGGAAAGGACCTACTTTAATAGATTTTGTATAATATTTGGATAACTAATCATACAGAGTGTTTAAAAAATAAGATCTAAAATGAGATTGAGAAAACTGACAAAAATCAATTTTCAAATGGAAACCCTCCATTTTTCTTATTTTGTAGTATTTAGCATTCAAAAAGAAGGTAAATTTGTATGAGGTTATCTATATCTAAAATTTGAAGTTTCGAAATATTGCCAATTCAATATTTTTATATGGCGATTTTGCATGTAATCGTTAAACAATTAGATCTAGGATAGCCACGATCGTATTTGAGATTTCAAATCAACGTAATCACCCCGATTAAATTATACGAACGAAAATTATTTAAACTTATTTATTATTTATGGACAACGTGATAAAGTTATTCTAAGAACATGTGATACATTTGCGACCCGATACCCTCATAAACAAAGAGAATCGGCAAATACTGTTAAACGAATTATAGAAAATTTCAAGAACTTTTGATCCGTAAAGGCAAAAGTGTACAAAAAGAAACCAGTTGTTAATAATGAAAATATTGAAATAGCAATTATAAGATATTTTCAAGCATATACACCAAAATCTTTAAGGCTAGAATCAGGCTTATCTGAATCGTCAGTTCTAAGAATTTTTTGGAAACACAAATATCATCCCTATGCTATCCATATTTTCATTAATGCAGCATTTAAATGAAACTGATTTTTTAAGAAGAATGAGATTCTTTGAATTCGTATCACTTCGGTCACAAAAAAATTTTTCTTTTTTGAACATGTGATAGATTTGTGACACGATATCCTCAAAAACAAAAACCATCACCAAGTCAGTGGCGTAGATAGGGGGGGATCAAGGGGATCAATCCCCCCCCATGAGCCTACAAAAATTATAATAGAATTGAATGAAAGTCTTCGTATCTACGTATTTAAGTATACATGAAATTTACTAAGCACTAGAACCTCTTTTGGTATTATGTATCTGCGATTACATGAAAATCATCTAGATATGTTTTCGTGACGACTGTGCAATTGTGTGTGCAATATCTACTCATAATTTCAACATTATAATTAATCAAGAAATTGAATAATTTTTCTAATTTTGGGTACAGTAACTAGCAGTTTCGAGCATATTCTATGCAATGTTCAATTAGTAAGTTTAATCGGTCACTTTGAGCAAAAAACGTGTTCAAAAAAGTTCAAATGGCTCTAATAGAAAATTTTCATCTCGAAAGGAAGAAGTCAACCAAAATCACCTCGCACTACTTCTCTTTATGAATTGTATACTGTACTTACTATTAAACAAAAGTGCTCGAGCTTTTGTTTAATGGTGTAGTATTATATCTAAAACACGAGCATTTTTGTTTAATAGTATAGGTAGTATGAAATTTGGAAAGAAAAGAACTGAAAAGAGGTTTTGATTGACTTCTTCCTTGGTAAATAAAATTTTTCATGTCAAACACGGTTTTTGTTCCTAATGACTGATAAAATTTCTGTTTACATAGAATATTTTCACAATATTTAATATTTCGAATATTTTTTGAGGTAGAGTAGCTATCAAAATATGAGTAAAAAAACAAAAACCAGTGCTTTTTTTGTTCAATATTGTTCATGAGTCTCGGAAAAATATGAACAAGATGTCATTCGATTCGAAAGAGCATGAAGATATTTTTTGAAAAAATTTAAGTTCCGTTCTTGAAAATTGTAAAAGTTATAATCAATTTTCGAAGAAGAACCAAACCCCCTTTTTTTCAGTATATTGTTTACTTTCACAATTTTCACGAGCGAATTTTTATTTTTCTCAAAAAACGTCTATATGCTATTCCGAATCGGGTGACACCTTGCTCATATTTTTCCGAGCCTGCTGAAAAAAGTTGAACAAAAAAGCACTTTTTGACTAGACTAAATATATTAGAAAGATTTTCCATGTTTTTCAAGCATGATTTATACGAAATTGACAAAGCAGTTGATAAATTCATCAAAACTGATGAGTTTCATCAAACATTTCTTACTGCCACACCTGCTGTTCTCATAACTTGAAAGTGTGGAAAAAATATTTAATTCGTCTAGGCGACGTTAAGCCTAAAAATTCAACAATAGAACTTGATGATTGCTCAGAAATTTTTTTTTTCGAATATCAATATGTTGTTCAGAATATTAGCTATGCTGCCGGTATCGACGTTTGAAGCGAATAGAAACGATTCAAAGGAGCACGATAAAAGAAGCGGACTTGTAATGACCCTTCTGAATATATAAAATTCATTGCAAATTAAAAACTCATGTTTGTCTAATTTTTTGTTTTCGAAAGGTTTGGCTGCTCTGGCAATTCATCGTGACATATGAATCACAGCTGACGAAGTCATGAATGTCGAGAAACGCCGAAAACTAGATTTTCTTCTCTAATTTTTCCAAGAATATGTTCAATGATTTATATATCTAATTTAATATAATTCAATTTTTCAGTAATTCTTGATAAATTTTTTCCAATTTGAATAATTTGAATTTTTTGCAATTTAATTCAATTTTTCTGCTTATTTTGTACTATCTACATGAAAGATTATTTTTATCAACAAGAATAGAACTTTAGAAGAAAAACTTATGAAATTTTGCACTAAGTCATATCCCCCACATCGCAAAAAGCTATCTACGCCACTGCACCAAGTACTATTAAAAGAATTATAGAAAACATGAATAACTTTGGATCCGCAAATGAAAAGTATACAGAAATAAACTAGTTATTGAAAATAAAAATATTGATATCGAAATTGGAAATAGAAATGCTAAAAAAATTATTAAAGTAGATGTTCGAATTGGTGTCCTTGAACTTTTAAACTGTTTTCGCATCTAAGCAGCAATTGTTCATGGGTGGCTCTTCTTTTCACATATTCTTGAAATAACTTTATCACATTGTCCATAAATAATAAATAAGTTTAAATAATCTTCGTTTGTATAATAACCGGGATGCCATTACGATGATTTGAAATGTCATATACGATCGTAGATATCCTAGATCTAATTGTTTAACGATCAAATGCAAAATCGCAATATAAAAATATTAAATTGGCAATATTTGAAAACTTCAAATTTAAGGTATAGATAACCTTATACAAAGTTTCTGTTTTATTTTTTTTAATGCTAAATACTACAAAATACGAGAAATGGAAAGTTTCCATTTGAAAAATTGATTCTTGTCAGTTTTCTCAATCTCATTTTAGATCTTATTTCTTGAACACTTTGTATGATTAGTTATCCAAATATTATACAAAATCTATTAGAGTTGGTCCTTTTCAACAAGAAATCTAACTCATAGTAAGTAAAAAAGGCTTCCTTATAGGAACAATTGATGATAATATTAGGGCTTGCAATCGTCGTTTTTGACATAAAAACCTAAATATGTCCAGAACGCTCAGACTTAGGTATAGGCTATAGGACATTGCATAAAATCTGCTTAGAATCTTGGGTAGAATTCAAACATGTAATAATATATAGGGTTTCTTATTTAAAATAAGCGACTTAGGGTCTATTTCCGGTACAACCGGAAGTACCCAATAGATGAGAATATTTTAGCTGTATAGGCCCTAAGACATCTAGCAAATTCCCAAAATTTCAAATTTTTTCTACATTCAGTTTCTGAGATATCGATCGATGCATTTCGTCGTGGTCCACCATATATATATATATATATATATATATATATATATATATATATATATATATATATTTATATATATATATATATATATATATATATATATATATATATATATATATATATATATATATATATATATATATATATATATATATATATATATATATATATATATATATATTTATATATATATATATATATATATATATATATAATATATATATATATATATATATATATATATTAGATATATATATATATATATATATATATATATATATATATATATATATATATATATATATATATATATATATATATATATATATATATATATATATATATATATATAAATATTCATATATAGCGGGGTCGGTTAACTAAAACTTCTATCAAAATATTTCACATCAGGCAACCACTACGTTTTTTTGCATTCAGATAGCACATGGGTAGATGCGTTAAAAAATGTGTAATCAATATGGCCGCCAAAGTTTTGTAACACGCTTTTACATTTCCCTGTATAACTCAGATTGTTGTAAGAATATTAACCACTATCATCAGTGATTATCAATGAGGAGAAAATGCGCTTTTCAGCGGTATGAATGACATTACTGTCAGGTTTGTAATTGTAGAAATAATTATAACAAAATTATTTTTTTTTAATTAAATTTTGGCTTTCATCGAAACATTTTGCTAAATATCTCGAAAACTATTGCATATAGCAAAACATTAGTGAAATAGTTTTTGTTTGTCAAAAAATTAGCTTCCGAACGGTGTATCCGAATTCTTTTTTATAACAAACAGGAATTTATCCTAAAAAGTGCAGCATTGCACAGTTATGGCAGCAATGTATTTTATATATGTTCAGTAAAGTAAGCGGCTTTATGACTGTCTGAGTAGCGAATGTAATTATTTTAATTTTTGGTAATATTGAACAAATTGTAGCTTGTTTAAAACAAAAAAGAAACATATATTGCTGTTCGCCACAGTAAACTCACACGAATGCATAAGGAATGTATCCTCAAGTATCAAAATATAACAGCTGAGGCAGTTGAGCCAAAAAACACAGAAGACTTTAAAGAGGGTTTTGTCGTCAGACCTATAATCCACAGTGGTATGCACTCACTTCATCAGGTCGAAATAATAGATCTTAAAACTACCCTAGATGGAAATTCTAGATTCATTTTAGTTTAAGAAGATAATCCTACTGAATTTCTGATCCATCGTGTGCTTCAAGATAAACGGGCCCATAGAAGTTGCATCCCATTGTTTGGATAGTTTTACCATTTTCAGAGTACCGAGCATCATTCATTCTGATCATGGTCGAAAATTCTCTAAGCTAGTTATTGAAAATTGTATCCATGTTGTCGGATGTAAACATCGTACATGGAGAGCCAAATAGTTGAAGTCAAGAATCAGTGGAGCATGCTTATCAACACATAAAACACATAGTGAGCATGTGGATGTAAACCAATTAGTTATCGAAGTAATCATAGTATAAATAGTAATACGTATATATATATATATATATATATATATATATATATATATATATATATATATATATATATATATATATAGATAAATATATATTTTATTATTCTATTAACGGTAGTCCCAATTACAATAAATTCACTACAAAGACAGTAATATATCCTAAAACTACTTAAAACCTAAATTAAAGTAATATAGAGAAATATAAATATAAATATTCAACATCATTATTAACAAGCAACTTATAATGTATAATTTAATTATGACAGTAAACGATTCAGTTCGGTTTTCATGACTCTTATTGAATTGCAGAATAAGTCTACTTGATGAAATTTGTTTCCGCATCGAAGCAGTCGAGTTATTGGAGAGAAAAATCCTTAATTTGTTGTGTGAAAAGGTATTCTAAATGTCGCATATATATATATATATATATATATATATATATATATATATATATATATATATATATATATATATATATATATATATATATATATATATATATATATATATATATATATATATATATATATATATATATATATATATATATATATATATATATATATATATATAAAAAACTTGGTTCACGGAATGAACCGCGTAAAAGATTTGAAAAATCTTTTTCAAATACATCCGCCCGCGGAAATCTTTCTGAATATATATATATATATATATATATATATATATATATATATATATAATATAATATATCTAATATATATATATATATATATATATATATATATATATATATATATATATATATATATATCTATATATATATAATATATATATATATATATATATATATATATATATATATATATATATATATATATATATATATATATATATATATATATATATATATATATATATATATATATAATATATATATATATATATATATATATATGTATATATATATATATATATAATATATATATATATATATATATATATATATATATATTATATATATATATATATATATATATATATATATATATATATATATATATATATATATATATATATATATATATATATATATATATATATATATATATATATATATATATATATATTTTTATATTTATATATATATATATATATATATATATATATATTTTATTTGTAACAGTTCCATACAATTACCAAAACGTTCAGTGTGTATCAGCGACAGTGCTTACCAAAAATCGACAGTAATTTCATATATGTTTCAAAAAATACAAAATAAAGCTTATGCAAATAAACATAAAATAAACTTAATCTAAAGTATTACATACTGTTGAAAATCACCTCACTCACTGGTGCTCCTTCCACTATATTGTTTTCTAAGAATATGCATCTAAGTGATTTAACACTTGTTTTGTGCAGAATTTATATATCACAGTTCAACAAGTTTGATAATATCCCAATGTCTTTCATAAACTATATGTAACAATTTCACAATCATAAACATAAAAATTACCCAATTACATCATAAAACATTCAGTGTGTATCAGCGACAGTGCTTACCAAAAATCAACAGTAATTTCATATATGTTTCAAAAAATACAAAATAAAGCCAATGCAAATAAACATAAAATAAACTTAATCTAAAGTATTACATACTGTTGAAAATCACCTCACTCACTGGTGCTCCTTCCACTATATTGTTTTCTAAGAATATGCACCTAAGTGATTTAACACTTGTTTTGTGCAGAATTTATATATCACAGTTCAAAAAATTTGATAATATCCCAATGTCTTTCATATACTATATGTAACAATTTCACAATCATAAACATAAACATAACGAAAAGAAAATCAATCAACCAGTTTCATGAACGAATTATAGTTATCATTTATAAATATCCTACATTGCATCGAAAATCTTTTTCGTAATTTTTAATATTTCTTATACTTAAAGGCAACAAGTTGTAGGCCTTTGGGGCCAGATGACAAGCAAATCTTGCATGTATACCCTTATTAGAGTTAGATACTCTCAGCAATCTGCTTGTCATACTACGAGTCACAACATTGTGCGAAATATGATTCCTCAAATGTTTTTTTTTACGTATAAATATTATCAATGTATGAAAGTACAGCGATCTTATGTTGCATATATCCCTCCCATAAAGTAGTTTGGTTGGGTATCGTCTACCTTTTTTGTAAATAATTTTCAATATATAATTTTGAATAGTAGACAAGTTCTTTAATGAATTTTCATATAGTGCTCCCCAAACCAATATTCCATATCTTAAAAGTGATTCCACTAGGGATTTATATACCAAAATTAATATACTCCTACTCAAGATATCCCTCAACTGATAAAATTTGTGAATTAGTTTTCTTATTTGCTTTGTTAAATATATTATATGTTGGTTCCATTTTATGTTTCTATCGATGATAATTCCTAAATATTTAGTATTGTCAACTTCTTTTATGTCTCCAATGCCCTCAACATTAATGCTGTGAAACCTGGGTCTGTTTATATCTGTGATGATAAATGCCATATAATTGATCTTATCTGCATTTAGAGACAGCTGACACCCATCCAGCCACATCCTTATGACCTTCATACCTTCTTGAACGCGTTCTTTAGTTACTTCCCAATCATATCCACTAAATATAGCAACAGTGTCATCAGCATACGATACAACCTTGCCATCCACACCAAGTGTTAAGAGAGAATTTATATAAATGATGAAGAGGATAGGCCCTAGAACTGTGCCCTGAGGTACACCTACTGTCACCAGTTGCGGTTCACTTACATTGTTATGGACTTTTACATGTTGTGAGCGGTCATTTAAATAATCCTTGAAAAGACCCAACACAATACCACGAATACCATACCGCTCCAATACATGTAGTAATTTTCCATGATGTACCGTGTCAAACGCCTTGGCCAAATCAAGGAATACTGCGATACATTTTTTACTGTCATCAAGATTGCTTGAAACCTCTTTAACAACCTCAAACATGGCATCTGATGTGCTTTTACCTTCCCGGAACCCATACTGATATTCACTTAATACTTTGTTGCTTATTAAAAAGTTAACTAAGCGAGTTTTTAGGCATTTTTCAGTTATTTTTCCAAAATTATTAATTAAACTAATTGGGCGATAATTAGAAATTTTATTTTTGTCACCTGCTTTGTATATAGGGATTATCACAGAATTTTCAAATTGTTTGGGGAATTTTCCAGTAATAAATATTAAGTTAATGATATGGCTAAGAGGGCGCAGAATGTATTTTGCAGTTAGCTTTAATAAAAATGGGGTGATTTCATCAAAACCAGGTGCACTACCATTCTTCAATGAATTGATGTGGAGGAATACTTCATTTTCTTTAACAGGGGTTAAAAACAAAGAGTTATTATTAATGGGAATATTATCTAATGAGAAATCATGTGGTGTATTTATTTTTTTAATCATTTTAGTGCCTATGCTAGCGAAATATTCATTACAAAAATTTGCCATTTCTTTATTGTTATTAAAAGCTTGTCCACTATCATTGCATATATCTAAGCTTATCTTACTCTTTCCAGACTTATCATTTGCCGCCTCAGAAACTACTTGATAAACTTTCTTCATGTTATTTTGATTTTGTGTTATTATGTTCCTATAGTAATTGTGTTTACATTTTTTCAAAAGACTATTTAGTCGATTCCTGTAAGATTTATATTGTTCTTCTAAATCTATGGAAAAATTATTACATAATCGTTTTTTTAATTTATCTCTTGTGATAATGGACCTTGTAAGGCCTGTCGTAATCCAAGGTCTAATTTTTTTAACCTTTTTTCCCGAATAATTTTGATTACTGTGCATTCATTTATCAAATGCCGAAAAGTGTCAGCAAAAACATCTGTAGCTACCTGAGCGTCACCCGCTTCAGTAACCATTGTCCAGTTTTCACCTTCTATTAATGTTATTAACTTTTCCGCATCTATCTTCCTGATTGTGTGGGAAACTTTGTTTTTATTTTCTTGGATCCGAGCAAGTGTGTCTCTATAAAATACAGCTGCTACAGCATAATGATCTGTGATACTACACGTCAATATATGCGAATGAACAGCTATATTTCCTACATGTTTCCGCTTGATAAATATATGGTCTATGCAAGTAGATGTGTTCCCAGTTACACGAGTCGGCAACTGTATGTAAGGTAAAAATCCATGTCTTGCCATTACAGATATATATTTATTTGTATTTACATCCCCACTCAATAAGTCGATATTAATATCTCCCACAAGCAATTGAAAGTGAATGTGCTGAGGGTTTAATTCAAGGTAATCATCAATTTCTTCTATAAATGATATTATATTAGATGGATTTGGTCGGTATAATGCAACAATTTGAAACGATGTACCTTCAACAGTAGCATTTAAAATACTTAATGTAACCCCACAGATAGCAAGTTTGAAACTATCAACTATGACATTCAAATTTTCCTTATAAAATATTACAACCCCGTCATTTCTGTTGAAATCAGCATTGTTATAATATGTTTCATAACCCGGAATATTAATATTCTGCAATGTATCTATCCCAAAACACTCACTTAAAATAACAATATCATAATTTATATTATATGTTGACAAGACAACCAACAGTTCATCAAAATTCTTTTTAATGCTTCTGATATTAAGATGAAAAACGCTAAAAATACTATTGGTGCTGTACCTGCAGTTTGGAGCATCGATGTATTCAGCAAGATTTCTTCCAACAAGTTCAAGATCTCCTAGAAGAGCATCTTCGTCTACTATGACCATTCCGGGGTATAGGTTGTTTTTCTTTGAAGAATTCGTTTTTGGTACTCCAAACTAGGACACAGCAGATCACCGGCACAATGCCGAGTACTGTAAGTCGTTTTATATCTCTCATTTGAAGTGACACAGTTTATACAACATTTAGTTTGTTTTGGGCAGTTGATTTCTTCATGTGGCTCTTTACAAATTGGACAAGCTAGTTTATTGCGGCAATCATTCATTCTATGGTAGAAGCCTTGACATTTGACACATCTTGGCACATCTAGATCTTCATAGATTGGGAGTCTTTCCCATCCGATACAAAGTTTTTTTTTTACCATAATCTGTTGAAAGGCTGTTGCGGAACAAACACAATAAATTGTACTACAACCTTTTCTTGTTTTCCTGATATATGTTGCCTCAATATGATCTTGTATATCATTTTGTTCAATGATGCTCCTAGTTACTTCGTCGGCAGACATATTATATATATATATATATATATATATATATATATATATATATATCAATAAACAACTTCTTTGTTACCTATCTTTATCTAGTATATCAATTCATGAATTTATTGGCTGTTATAGGTGTATTGAAATTGAAACAAACTCAAATAGTTAGTACGTTTCGGAGGTCTTTCCTCCTTCTTCAGCAATTAAAAGAGCATATCTATTGTCTATTCAAATGATAAAATGATTTTTATTTAAGACAAAACTGCAGTTTACACGTCTTTTGACGTTTCTCGGTCGTGTGTCATTGACACTCGACCGAGAAACGTCAAAAGACGTGTAAACTGCAGTTTTGTCTTAAATAAAAATCATTTTATCATTTGAATAGACAATAGATATGCTCTTTTAATTGCTGAAGGACCTCCGAAACGTACTAACTATTTGAGTTTGTTTCAATTTCAATACACCTATAACAGCCAATAAATTCATGATTGATATATATATATATATATATATATTATATATATATATATATATATATATATATATATATATAATATATATATATATATATATATATATATATATATATATATATATATATATATATATATATATACTCAAAATTTTTGTAAGATAGAAATTTTTTTTTTTTAAAATTTCAATGCGCATATATATTATATATATATATATATATATATATATATATATATATATATATATATATATATATATATATATATATATATAACTTTTTGATAATAATTATTAACAATAACAGGCTTGGTGAATCTCAAAAAACTCGATTTTATTAAAAAGTTGATGTTTCGCTACGACATTCGTGGCTTTATCAAAACTTTTGAAAAAATTGAAAATTCTTTGACATTTATTGATTTAAAAAAGTTTGAATAGTTAAAAAAGACTTCTATGTTTTATCAAAATTTTTCAGCTGTGGCCGTTCTCTGTAATTTATTACGTGCTATTCAGTCCAATATTAACATTCAAATCTGTTATTATTAGATGGTAACAGAAACCACAGAAACCTTTACCCACGTTATGTTCGAAATAGGTTCAAATTATTTTGATTTTGAAAAGTCGAAGAATAGGGTATTATTTATCTTTTTTTCAAAAATTTTTATTACGGCTGTGGCCGTCTTCAGTTATTAATTACCTGCTATTTAGTCCAATATTAACAGTCAGGTCTGTTGATATTAGATGGGAAGGGAACCACAGAAACTTTCACCCACGCAATATACAAAATAGGATTAAAATATTTGATTGTTGGATTTGTCTTTAAAGAGACATTACTCGTAATTTTGGAGATCAAATCTTCTAAACTATACATTCCTTTCAGAAAAATTGAAATTTCTAGATGTTTAGATTCTGTCTAAGGAGATGAATTGTTATGGCTACAGTTTGTTGAATTATTTTGTTCTGATTGTTTTATGTTTAGAAACAATGAGAACCATAGTTTCAACTTTAATAAATCAAAAATTTTAGAAATAAAGAAAGATCAAAAACCCAGAGAAATTTTAGAAATGTTGCCTATTCAAAAAAATTTAAATGATGTCGTAAATGATAGAAGAGATATAAAACATTTGAGTTGAATATACGCAGATTTAATTCTTTAATTTTTCTAAGAAACAACATGAATCAAAACAAAATAATTCAACAAACAAACTCTAACCATAACAACTCATCTTCTTAGACAGAATCCAAACATCTAGAATTTTCAATTTTTCTAAAAAGAATGTATAGTTTAGACCATTTGAACTCCAAAATTACAAGTAATGTCTCTTTAAAGACAAATCTAACAATCGAATATTTTAATCCTATTTTGTACATTACGTGGGTGAAGGTTTCTGTGGTTCCCTTCCCATCTAATATCAACAGACCTGACTGTTAATATTGGACTAAATAGCACGTAATTAATAACTGAAGACGGCCACAGCCGTAATAAAAATTTTTGAAAAAAAAGATAAATAGTACCCTATTCTTTGACTTTTCAAAATCAAAATAATTTGAACCTATTTCGAAAATTACGTGGGTAAAGGTTTCTCTGGTTTTCCTTACCATCTAATAATAACAGATTTGAATGTTGATATTGTACTGAATAGCACGTAATAAATTACAGAGAATGGCCACAGCCGAAAAATATTGATGAAACATAGTAGTCTTTTTTAACTTTTTTCAAATCAATAAATTTCAAAGAATTTTCGTTTTTTTCAAAAGTTTTGATAATGCCACGAATGTCGTAGCGAAACGTCAACTTTTTAATAAAATCGAGTTTTTTGAGATTCGCCAAGCCTGTTATTGCTAATAATTATCGAAACGTTAAAAATAGTTCAAAGGCAACAACAATTCAAATAAATAAATATATATATATAATTATATATATATATATATATATATATATATATAAATAAATATATATATATATATATATATATATATATATATATATTAATATATATATATATATATATATATATATATATATATATATATATATATATATATATATATATATATATATATATATATATATATATATATATATATATATATATATATATATATATATATATATATATATAAATATATATATATATATATATATATATATATATATATATATATATATATATATATATATATATATATATATATATATATATATATATATATATATATATATATATATATATATATATATATATATATATATATATATATATATATATATATATATATATATATATTTATATTTGAAAACCTTGATTCACGGAATGAACCGCGTAAAAGATTTGAAGAATCTCGACGTTTCGGCTCCTTTTGCGAAACCATCTCCAGGAGAATTAGAAGGGAAATAATTCAGAATCGTGGCCTCAATCTGCCTACTCCACGATTCGTATTAGGAGGAATCGGAAACAATACGATTGCGTGGTCTCAACCTGCCTACTCCACCAACCGTACTGCTTCCTGTCAAATCTGTCTCAACCTACCTTCTGTTCAGAGTCAACTGACGGGCCGATCGTCGCGTGGCCGTATTTATAGGGGAGGGGGGCGGGTACTCACGCTCATCAGTGCGGGATGCACTCTGATTGGGTGTGACATGGCGACCACTGAGAAGTGGTTTCCATGCTGATGGGAGTCTGTGACTGTCATCTCTGGTGTTCAAACAATTTGAACGTTTTTCTATTTCTACAGCTTCACGGGAATTTCGGGATTTGAAAGAGCGGACGGGAGCAATAGTTTTTGTATTGGGGAAATCGATAATGTGGCCTGTTTGGGTATCATGTTGGTAAAGGGCGTTGGAGATATCTGAGTGTCTTACTAAAAGTGAATGTTTTTTGGCACGGACCTGAATTCGTCGGTTCGTTTTTCCTATATAAGAACGAGGACAATTGGAACAGGAAATCTCATAAACACCGTGATTTTCGTTAGGAATTTTATTCTTGACAGATCTGACCAGATGAGAGAGTTTTTGTTGAGTGGTGAATATTGTTTCGATGTTTGTGTTTTTGAGAGATCTTGCGATCCTATCTATTACTCCTTTGATGTGAGGTAGAAATAATTTAGGTGTAGATTCTTGTTCAGTGGGATTGGAAGGAGGTAGAGGTAGGGTGATGTTTGTGCTTTCGCGTATGTTCTTGTTGATTTGATATGTATTGTAACCGTTCTATAATAATATATGTTTTAGAGTATTGAGTTCTGATTCACGGTGTTCGTCGTCAGATAGTCAAATGGAGCGGTAGATTAGGGTATTAACTACAGAGTTAAGTTGAGAAGGATGGTGGTGAGACTTGGCGTTCACATAACGGTTTGTTTGGGTGGGTTCACGATAAACTGAATAGGAGAAGCCTTGGGATGGAAGTTTTTTGACCATGACATCGAGGAATGGCAGAGACCCATCGTTTTCCACTTTCATTGTGAATTGGATACTTGGATGTACGCCATTGGAATGATTCAAGAAGTGGAGCAACGAGTCTCCGCCATGGGGCCAGATCGCAAAGACATCGTCTACATAACGTAGCCAACATGATGGCTTAAGGTCGAGTGACGAGAGAGCTAGGGTTTCGAAATGTTCCATGAAAATGTTGGCTATGACGGGGGAAAGAGGGGATCCCATTGGGGCTCCCTTAATTTATCTGATTATGACGATGTCATGGTCAAAAACTTCCATCCCAAGGCTTCTCCTATTCAGTTTATCGTAAACCCACCCATACAAACCGTTATCTGAACGCCCAGTCTCACCACCATCCTTCTCAACTTAACTCTGTAGTTAATACCCTAATCTACCGCTCTATTCGACTATCTGACACCGTGAATCAGAACTCAATACTCTAAAACATATATTATTACAGAACGGTTAGAACACATATCAAATCAACAAGAACATACGCAAACACACAAACATCACCCCACCTCTACCTCCTTCCAATCCCACTGAACAAGAATCTACACCTAAATTATTTCTTCCTTACATCAAAGGAGTAACAGATAACATCGCAAGATCTCTCAAAAACACGAACATCAAAACAATATTCACCACTCAACAAAAACTCTCACATCCGGTCAGATCCGTCAAGGATAAAATTCCTTACGAAAATCACGGTGTTTATGAGATTCCCTGTTCCAATTGTCCTCGTTCTTATATAGGACAAACAAACCGACGAATTCAGGTCCGTGCCAAAGAACATTCACTTTCAGTAAGACATTCAGATATCTCCAACGCCCTTTCTCAACATCACTCCCAAACAGGCCACATTATCGATTTCCCCAATACAGGAACTATTGCTCCCGTCCGATCTTTCAAATCCCGAATTTTCCGTGAAGCTGTAAAAATAGAAAAACGTCCAAATTGTTTGAACACCAGATATGACAGTCACAGACTCCCATCAGCATGGAAACCACTTCTCAGTGGTCGCCATGTCACACCCAATCAGAGTGCATCCCGCACTGATGAGCGCGAGTACACGCCCCTCTCCCCTATAAATACGGCCACGCTACGATCGGCTTGTCATCATGTATCCCGACTAGACTTCCGAGCGAACAGCATCAGCTAGCAGAGCAGAGAATTCCAGTTGAGAAGAGAAGATAGCGGAGAGGGCGAGCTACGAATGTTCTTTTTAGAACAACGTACTCAATCAAGTGTGACAGGTGTTTTACGAAATCGACCTTGCTGGAACCCTTTTTTCTGACTGATAGAAAATTGGGATTCGGTGCAGCGATCGATCCACTTTGAGGATCTTTTCGATTGTGCGCTCCCCACTGATCGCTTAGCGGCGTGGGTACAGGCACCGGCTAGATTCTTGGTGGTACTAACCAATTTTTATTTCAGGGATTTTATTTTTCAGGGAATAACTTAACGGCGCTAGGAGGAAGCGCAAATATGCTACGACAAAAAATGTCGAGCATGAATGAATCGTCGAGCGGTTCGGAGGACGACAGATCTTCCAAAAATCGCCGAAAAGTGAAGAAGACCAGCGAAACGGACAAAATAATTTTAGGACTACTACAGCAAGTCTACGCATATGCCTTGCAAATTGAAGAGTTGCTGAAAGCAAATAAAGCGCAGCAAGAAATGATAAATAACTTTCACGAGGCCGCGAAAGTAATTACAGTCCCGGAGATGCCGGCTGAAAATGCTCCAGAGAGCATGGACGACGCCGATATTTCTGAAAATGAAAAATCGCAACCGAGCATTGGATACGCCGGAGCGATTAAACGAAAACGCGAAGACAAGAAAGACGAAACCTTGATACCGCAACAAGAAGCGACGACTGAAGTGCTAGAGCACAAAGTACCTCCCGTCGAAATAGGAGGAAGCGACGACTGGGTGCAATTGAGTAAAATACTCAAACTGAAAAATATTAATTTCGTGAAAGCGAAAACGACAAGAGAGGGAATAAAAATATTCCCCATGACTGTGACCGACTTCCGGAAATTAACAGCGTATCTGAATAGTACAAAAAGATCGTACTTCACGTATACGTTGAAGGAAGACAAATTGATACATGTAGTAATCGGTGGACTACCGATCAACACAAATGTCAACGACATTAAAGAAGATTTAGCGGATCTAGGAATCCAAGCTACAGAAGTATCAAGAATGACGTCAAAAAAGAACAGACAGCCGCTTCCACTATTCGTAGTGAAAACGAACAATAAGAAAATATACGATGTCAAATGGCTTTGCAACCTGAGCGTTTCAGTAGAAATGAAACGAAAATCGACGGAACCCGGGCAATGCCATCGATGCCAACGGTACGGTCATGCTCAAAGCAGATGTACCTTTCCGTTTCGGTGCGTGAAATGCGCAGGAAGTCATCCGGTGCATGAATGCACCTTGGCAAGCGACCCGAAGCTGAAGAACGCGAAATGTGCGTTATGCGGTGAAGAACATCCAGCAAGCTACAAAGGGTGCAGTAAATATACTCCCCCAAATCGGCAAACAAAGGGCCAAAGCCAATTATCAAAAAACCAGCGGAAGCCAAGAAGATAGAAATTGCGCCACGAAAAGAAGCCGTAGCAGAATTACCAAAAGAGGTAAAAACACCGTCAAGTGCCGGCTCTACGCGACATGATACAACACAAAAACCGAGAAAAAACAAGTACAAAAAGCAAAAACCAGCGAAAAAAACCCAGAAGAAATCGGGGGCTAATAGCGTTGCAAGAAACGAAAATTAAGAAAAACCATCGGTTAGGATTCACGGGATATGAAACCTACAGATTCGATAAAAGAAGCCGAGGAGGTGGAGTCGCGCTATTAATAAGAAGTAGTTTGAAACATCATCTGAATCAAGAAGAAGGAACAGAAATAGATGGCATCACTGCTGAGATAGAAATGAAAAATAACAACAAAATTATAATCACGTCGGTATATAAACCACCAAAAAATATTTTGCTAAAAGAAGATATAGATGACTTGCTTAGAGGAAATAAATCACGAATACTAATAGGAGATCTAAATTGTAAATCCATCGCGTGGCACAGTAACGGTCAGAATGTGAACGGAGTAAGATTACAACAATATGCAGAAGAAAATGGAGCCGTAATAATAGGGCCAGAAGTGCCGACATATATTCCAGTATGCAACGGAACACCAGATGTTCTGGATATAGCGATTCTGAAAAATATAGCTCTAGACTACGAAATAACAACCCTCGAAGAAGGGACATCGGATCATAACCCAATAATGCTGGAAATTGTACACGGAAATAGACAAGAAATTACTGAAACGAAAGTGCATACAAAGTGGGATGTATACACAAAAACATTAGACACAATGATAACGGATATCCCAATCATAACGAATAAAGAAGAACTGGAAGAATCAGTTTCTAAATTACAAGAGAACATACTTAGTGCATTCGAAATAGCAAGTAATAAAAAACGACAACCTGTGAATAGACATCCATATGGAAAAATACCTTATGAAATCAAAACATTGATAAGAGAAAACAGAAGGCTTAGGAGATTATACCGAAGGCACCGAACTGAACAAGACAAAGCAGAACTACGAGTACACAGCCAGGTGCTGAAAAACGCATTGAAAAACTATCGAGAAAATAGGTGAAATCAAAAACTCGAAACTTTAGATACCAGAGACCACACTGCATGGACTATGCAGAAGAAATTGCGTAGAGTGAAAGAACATATCCCACCCCTACATAGTGCAAATGGTATGGTATACACAGAAGAAGATAAGGCTGTAGCACTGGCAGAATCAATCGAAAGAGAAGGCCGAATAAATGAACATCCAGACGATGATGAGAGACACGAAAGATTCGTTACAAGAGTGGTCAGAGAGATTCGAGATCTAGAAAGCGAAAGAGATGTCACAGATTCAACCACCGAAGAAGAGGTGAGAATTATTATCAGAAAATTGAAGAGACGAAAAGCGCCCGGTCCGAATAATATAACACATGCTATGCTGAAAAACTTGCCTAGAAAAGGTACAGAAGCAATTGTGAATGCGATTATGAGTTTCGACCACTTTCCAATGCAGTGGACACCGACGTGATAGTCTTCGGAAAACCAAACAAGGATAGAAAATTCCCACAGAATTACAGACCAATAAGCCTTTTACCTGTACTTGGCAAAGTAGCAGAAAGAGTAATAGTGAGAAGATTACGCGAAGAAACAGA
Source organism: Cynegetis impunctata (assembly GCA_030704885.1). Lineage (NCBI taxonomy): Eukaryota > Metazoa > Arthropoda > Insecta > Coleoptera > Coccinellidae > Cynegetis > Cynegetis impunctata. The sequence goes on from JARQZK010002222.1 coordinate 251,391, forward strand.
CGAACTAGATATATTGCCAAAAGAACAGTTTGGATTCAGACAAGGACACTCCTCGGAACAACAAGTACTGCGAATAGTAGAAACGATTACAAAAGGATTCCAAATTAAAGCCATGACAGGCGCGGTGTTCCTAGATGTAGCAAGAGCCTTCGACAGAGTTTGGCAAGACGGACTTGTATGCAAAATGCATAACGCGGGATATAAACTAAAGACCTGTAAATTGATGAGAAACTACATGAGCGGCAGAACGTTTAGTGTAAAAATTGGCAATACAAGATCTCAACCAAGAAATACAGAAGCAGGGGTTCCCCAGGGATCAGTACTTGGCCCACTGCTATACCTGATATATACTCACGACATTCGTAAGACAACGAACACAAGATAATTATTCGTGTATGCTGACGATACTGCCATTACTAGCGCACATATAAACGTAGGAATAATATGTCTACATAAAGGCTACAAGAAGAGATGAACCAAATCTCGAAATGGTGCGTAAAATGGAAGATAGGAATCAATGGCCAGAAGAGCCAAGCAATCTTATTCCAGAAAAGGATGCAAAAACCAATAGAAAACATAAAGATAGAAAACAACGATATTCAATGGTCTAAGGAAGTTACTTACCTGGGAGTAACTATGGATGCGAGATTAACATGGAGAAAACATGTAAACAAAGCAGTACAAAAGACAAAAGCAGCAATGGCGCAGCTGTATCCACTCATCAATAAGAAGAGCAAGATGACGAACAGAGTCAAGATAGCCCTGATAAGGGCCATAGCCAGACCACAACTGACGTACGGATCAGTAGCGTGGGGATACACTGCAAAAAGCAACCTAGACCGGATAGCAAGTGCGGAAAATAGATTGATTAGAACAGCATTGGGAGCACCATGGTATGTTCGAAATGAACAAATACATAGAGATATTGAATGGGAACCTATCAAAGAATTTATGAAGAGAAAAGCGCAAAATATATTTACGGCAATAAAAGAGCATCAAAATCAAGAGCTCAGAGAATTGACAAACTACGATCCAGAAGAGGACGCACAAAGAACGAGAGTCTATTACAAAAGACCTAGAGATCAACTGGACTAATAATTATTTTTTATTTTCAGGTACTTCTATCCATTAGCTGTACCTAGATTTCTTCGGAAATTTAGGCGAGCAATGGAATCTTTTTTAATGCGCCGCGACGCAGAGAGACATACACTTGGGTCTTGAAATATAGACACAAGGAAGAGAACAGGTTCTAGTGCTGACCGCAGCACGTGAGTCCTAATCTAAGTGCGAGACTGGAGGTTTAGTAGGCTAACGCCCGGAAACCGAAAGAACAGAGGTGTTTTTAGTGGGTAGGCAATATTGTATATATATATTTATATATATACCAACTATTGAATCCCACACAGGCAGGGTTAGCAACCGGTATCGCTTTGGAAGTTTTCACCTCGATTTAAAAAAAAAAAAAAAAAAAAACGGCCCGTCAGTTGATTCTGCAGAGAAAGCAGGTTGAGACTTCAGAGTTGACAGGAAGCAGTACAGTTGGTGAAGTAGGCAGGTTGAGACCACGCAATCGTATTGTTTCCGATTCCTCCTAATTCGAATCGTGGAGTAGGCAGATTGAGGCCACGGTTCTGAATTATTCCCCTTCTAATTCTCCTGAAGATGGCTTTGCAAAAGGAGCCGAAACGTGGAGATTTTTCAAATCTTTTACGCGGTTCATTCCGTGAACCAAGTGTTTCAAATATTTCCGACCGCGGAAATCTTTCTGAATATATATATTGAGATATATATATATATATATATTTATATATATATATATATATATATATATATATATATATAAATAATATATATATATATATATATATATATATATATATATATATATATATATATATATATATATATATATATATATATATATAAATATATATATATATATATATATATATATATATATATATATATATATATATATATATATATATATATATATTATTATATATAATATATATATATATATATATATATATATATATATATATGCGCATTGAAATTTTCAAGAAAAAAAATTTCGATCCTACAAAACTTTTGAAAAAAATTCCTGAATTTCGTGAGGAAACCTAAAGTAATCGTAAATTTGGTTTTCATACTTAATTACCTTGATACATCTAATAAAAGATGACTTAATGGATATATGTATGTATATTTTGTATTGATTCGGCTGATACTTGATGTGAATTGATAATCATATTAAAACAATGGTTCATAATAACAATTTAAACATTTATTAAATGAAATCACGAAATCAAAAGTCTACAAAAACAATATATCAGGTGTTCATAATAGTCCAGTCAATGACGGTAAAAAAAGTATAAACTGTGTATTTATCCCATACAGCACCGATTTGTATAAAAATTTGGATTGAGGTTCCACCTACCATCTAATTCAAAGTCTACCCTGAGCACTTTTTTTCGATAGAATGTATATTTTTCCAGTTATTCGCGAGAAAGAATCTGAAAACGTGGTTTTTATGCCTGAAAACCGACAATTTCACCCGCGAATATGTGGAAAATTATTGACTTTCTGAAAAACCTTCATGGAACAAAAAATGCTTAGAATTAGTCAATTTATCGATTTTTGTACTTACTTTCAATGAATAATTTTTCATCCCCAAGAAGGGGTGCCATCCACTCCCAGAGAAAAATCAACCCCTGTCACAGGGTAGACTCTAAGATAGATGGTAAGTAGAACTTAAATCCAATTTTTTCATGAAAATCGGTGCTGTATGGGACAAATACACGGGAAAATGGTTATTGACTGGACTATAAAGTTAATTTTGGTGATTGTGATAAGTTTTCCTTTGATACAACTTTCAGAAGCTTTTAGACCAGAATTTCAGAACACAAACGTAGCTTTTTTAGTCAAAAGTCGGATTCCCATTATGTAATCCCTTTAATCCAAGAAGATCAGGCATACAATTTTGACTTCTTCTTCTTCAAGTGCCATATCCGCGGCGGATGTCGACAACCATCATATCTATCCTGACTTTTGAGGCAGCTGCTCTTAAGAGATGTTCTGAGCTGCATCCAAACCATTCTCTCAGATTTTTCAGCCACGATATTCGTCTTCTTCCTACGCTTCTTTTGCCTTCTATTTTCCCCTGCATTATTAATCGTAAAATACTGTACTTCTCACCACGTTTTATGTGCCCCAGATATTGCAACTTTCTCTCTTTGATGGTACGTTCAACTTCTTTTTCTTTACCGATTCTTCTTAGTACTTCGATGTTAGTGACACGGTCCGTCCACGAAATTCTCAAAATTTTTCGATAGGTCCACATTTCGAAACAGTTAAGACGTCTCATGGCATCTGCATTTAGCGTCCATGCTTCTACCCCATAATAAAGCACACTATGTAGGATAGTCATACGACATTTTGTCAATCGCAGTTTAAGGGGTAATGTTAGATCTTACCTCCACAGGGCTTTTTTTCATTCTTATAAAGTTGAAACGAGCTTTTTCGATTCTGGTTTTTATTTCTGTGGTTCAGTCATTGCTTCCTGTAATAAGTGTTCCTAAGTAAATGTGTCTTTTCATTCTTTCGATTTGCTGACCTCCAACCAATGAGATTTCATTTGACTTAAGAATATTAAATGCCGAAATTAACGGAATTAAACTTAATTCTCTGAAATCCTTACAGATAAATAAATACAAACATTCAGGTTTCCTATTGAATAGCCAAATTGATCATACTACAAGCCCCCTTCTGAACCTTTTCAAAATTTTGGATTGATTGGGCCGACACATGGTGTAAATTAATAAACATATCAAAAAAATGGTTAATAATAACAATTTACACATTTATTAAAAGAAATAACGCATGACGCACGTTTCGGTGGAACTTCACCTTCTTCAGAGTTTGCTATTAGCATCTGAAGAAGGTGAAGTTCCACCGAAGCGTGCGTCATCCGTTATTTCTTAACCATTATTTTAGAATCTTTTCAAAATTACCGAACTACCTAGACTAGCCGTTTAGAATGGATTTTTCCTATTCTACTAATTATTTGTCACAATCCTTCTATTCACCCTTTCTGCACAATATATCTTTATTTCTTGTATTCGATATAACAGAGAAACATATGAAGCTTACAATTAGGATTTGATGAAGTTTTACCAAAAAGTGCGTCACGCGTTATTTCATTTAATAAATGTATGAATTGTTATAATGAACTATTGTTTTAATATAGGTTCATATATATATATATATATATATATATATATATATATATATATATATATATATATATAAACTGAAACTAACATAGAGAGTATCATTACAAAAGTATACCTATTCTGATTGAATACATTTTTTTGTAGTTGTTGAACAGCTGTCTTTACAACTGCTTTTACTCTTTATAACTAACGTTGGTAATTTATTTGCAACTTTTTCTTTTCAAATGCATCATTTATTCACATAGAAAACTCATTTCGCGATTTATAATTTTATGTTCGGTAATCTCTTCAGGCTTCAGTAAGTGTAGACAGTTTAATCGAAATTAGTTCACTATATTCTTCTATATCTAATTGATATTTTGAAATTGGCGCTCTTAAAAAAGAATGGATAAAAAAGTCATTATTTTGAATGGCGTACCAAATATTCGTATTGAAACAACACATAGTTATCTTTTAATGTGACGCTCAGTTAACCTAAACAGTTATAATTGATAAAAGTGAATCCGCGCACGGACGGAAAATAGATTCTCAATATAAATGTAATATTATGAGTACACGGATCAATGGTTATGCAGGATAACGAAGAAAGAAGTACGGAAGTTGTCGTCTTAGAACTGATTTCATAAATTTATTATCAAGTGCGTTGGATTCGCGAAAAGGAAACCTAATTTGTATTGTTATTATGATTCTTATTTCATCTCCGCAAAAAGAAAACATGACAGTGAATTTATAGTCGCTATGTAGTAATGAACGGTTTGATTCGATACTATTCTATGATATTGGTATACGCTCTGAATAAGATATGATGATTGACAATCATTCTACCTCTATTTGAAATGAATAACAGTAATGAATGGCATTCGGATTCTTTCTGCATCATTCATTTATTTATTTATTTATCTATTCATTTATTCAACTCTTTCACTGTATTTGTTCCTCTGTAGGGACATTCGTTTTAAAACGATCAAAGATATTGTATAAATGTATACGGTATTATTTAAAGTCGAGTGATCAAGTACTTCACAAGGGACATCTACTGCATGCGTTCAAGCAGCGTCCTCTATGAAATTCAAATCTAACTAAAAATGTAAACAATGCGAAACAGTTCTTGGTTTGTTAATGCGCGTGTTGGATAAGCCTTCCTGTTTGGATAAACATTTTTGCATCGTTTCGTCGGAAGAGGTGTTTTGTGTCATTTTGTGGTAAGCAAAATGTGAGTCAATAAAAGTTCGTTTTCTGTGGTAGGTGGGCTTTATTTTCTGAACCCCAAGTGCATTTGCCCCTGAGGATTATTTGACAGAAGGGACAGTCAATATAACAAAACAAGGAGCGAAAGGTGAGTTTTTTTCATTCGTATATACTTATTTTTGCAACTCAGGCTTCACATAAACAGCAAAATAATTTCCCACGCATTTTTTTACTGAGGTGCAGTGACAGTAATAAGTATTGTGATTCTGTTTTGCATTTCCACTGAGGTGACCCTGAACACTGAATTCAGATTTTTTACTTTTGTGGTTGATTTGACCAAGAAATGTCTGGAACTGTTCAATGGTTATGTTAATAGCAAAATAAAATGTTATTAGCAAGTAATCATTATTGAAAGATAAAGATAAAATCTATAGAAAACTTCAGAGTAATTGTATTTATAAGATTAACTGTTTTGAAAGGTTGGTTTATTATATGATAAATATGTTTATCAGTTTATGACAAAATTAGCATTGACCACTGAAATTCATCGTGTGGAGTACGTTGCATACTGGCGTTATGATTATCGTGTATGTGGTCTAACAAATGAATTGAGGTAATCACTCCTTTCTCATATATCGAGCAGTATTATATTGTATTAGTGTTTGTTGTTTGAATTTCATATGCCTCCATATCCTAACTTATATTATATATTATTATACAATTATATCAATTATAGTAGCCCCTGAAGAAGTGTCAATTTGTAGAAGAAATATAATGAGCCTTAATGAAATGTGACTGCTGAAATTTAATTCATCCCATAAATATCTCTCATAACTCGTTATTTCAACTATGACATAATATTGAGTACGTATATTACTGTAAGTTGTGAGTGAAATAAAACATAAAATAATAATCAAGACGCATAAACTAGAAAATATTTAAAACTAATCATTTAAGAACAAAAACAAAACTTGAATATTCTACGTTCATTATCACAAAAATACTTTGAAAAATTTATAACTTTGCGATTGCAATTTCGGTCAATAGACCATCATCGGGCAGATTGAGTAAAGAACTGAATACATAATTATAGATTTGCACTTATGGGTGGGAATTAAGATTATTACAGGTACCTAAATAGACAAGAGGAACACATTTTAAGCATTGCGTGGGTAAAGGTTTCCTTTACCATCTAATGTCAGTTGAAATATATTGATCATGGACCGAATGGCACGTAATTAGCAAAAAAGTCGGCCGCAGACGCATTTCCCCCAAAGATAGGAAAATTAGGTTTTTTATTAAAATTGTAAATGTTACAAAATTAATTAAGTAAAGCCAGGGTTGAAGAAGATTGCAAACCCTTATAACTTTCCAAAATAAATTATTTAGCTAGAAAACAAGAAATTTACCCCATCCCTCCAGAAAGATTAATAAGCGTATTTTGATTCATTGATTGACATTTCAAGAAGGGCTAATTGAAGTGGATTTCCCAAATTGGTACAATAAAATATTCTTACAAGAATCATTATCGTTTGAATACACTCAATATATTAAAATGTATCAAGGCAGTCTGGTCGTTCAGCAAGATATCTTTTGCATTATGATTGAGTTTGAGAATTTCTAATGATTCTAAGTAAGTTTGGTTCCTTTCGGTAATTTGTGCATAATTTGAAAGTTATCTATTTGTGAAAACAGGTGATGGTTTTCACGGCAATGATTTGAAAACGTTGAATCCGTTTTATTTTTCAAAAAAGATTGTTGGTGTTCTTTAAATCTCTGGTCTTGAACGATAGACCAGTCTGACCTATAAACACTCCTTTACATACAGGAGAAATCAACTTATAAACTCCTGAACTTTCAAATTTTGAAGTGATATCTTTGGCATTGATTAAAAATTCTCAAAGTTTTGTCTTAGGTTTGAAACAATTTTAATATTACATCTAGGTATGACATTAGAAACTTTTTATGTTAGAGGACGATTGAGTATATTATGCTGTTGTACGCTAGTTGACTACGTTTCTTGTTCATCATTTTATCTATCAAGCTTGTGTGAAAACCATTATTTGAAGCAATTATTTTTATACTAGAAATTTCTTGTGCTAAATTTCGTACGGATAATGGAATTGAGATAAAAGCGAATGTTTACGGGAAAGAGGATAATTTGAATCCGACTATTGTACCAATTTGGGAAATCCACTTCGATTAGCCCCTCTTGAAATGTGTTCCTCGTGTCTATTTAGGTGCCTGCAATAATTCTTTCCCACCCGTAAGTGCAAATCTATAATTAGGTATTCAGTTCTTAACTCAATCTGCTCGATGATGGTCTATTGACCGAAACTGCAATCGCAGTGTTATATATTTTTCAAAGTATTTTTGTGATAATAAACGTAGAAAATTCAAGTTCCGTTTTTGTTCATCATGTTAAATTATCACTTAGTCACGACGTATTCCATCAACTATTTAACTAATCATTCGACGTAATTAAGGAGGGCTTAGTATAAATTCAATTCGAGATGATGTGAGTGATTCACTTGTTCATTCGTCAAAGAGTGAGCAAGAATAAATCAAACAATTCCATATATTTTTAGTCGTATTCTCCTTGAAAATAATAGGCGATAGCAATGTATCAAAAGTCAACAGTCAACCGAAATATGGACAATCTAGAAACATTATATATATATACCTATATTATGTACATAAATTGTACATAAATCAGACAGATCTCAGAAAGATCTCAAATATCGTGACCCAGTATGTTTAAAACGCAAGTAAATACCCCTTATTTACTTGCGTTTTAAACATACTGGGTCACGATATTTGAGATCTTTCTGAGGTCTGTCTGATTAATGTACAATTTATGTACATAATATAGGTATATATATATATGATGTTTGTAGATTGTCCATATTTGGGTAGTAAGATGAATTTAATAAATGAAACTATCTTGTCTTCAAATTCCCAAAATTATATTAATCAATGTACAACCGGTTTCGTTGTTTCAGAACAACATCTTCAGGTACAATATAACTTCTACACTAATGAGAGATAGTCTAAAATACAAAGAATCTCAATTAAAAATTGTAATTCAGTCAACATTGATGAGGACGAAAGACGAAACAAATTTAAAATTTTTCATTCACATACGAGAAACAAATTATGCATTGGAAATGCATAATTTGTAAAATATATTGTAAATATTCATTGCGATCAAGTCACGAGAACCAACGTTTATATTTATTACTGAGTAATGGACAGAGAGTGTGGAGACTAGTTTATTATGGTAGCAGAAGTTCCCAACAAGTGAGCGATTAGGGTTATCAGGGGGCAATAAATAAGAGGAGCTGATAAGTATTCAATGAGGAAAAAATTGAAATAGTACCTATACAATAAAAGTAACCGGGTAGTACGAATGACTGACCATTCTTAGATGAAATTTTAATTTTATTTAAGAGTGATCGAATAAAACTGCTTTGGTCGATTTCATATACGGTAATCAAAACTGCCAATTGAAATAACGCATACAATGAAAATTAAAAAAAGGCGATAGGTGTTTAGAGAGCCTCCAAAAAAGGAAGATGGGTCACAAAACGTTGGGGGTAACCACTGTGGTAGATAGTGGAAAACATGTGAAAATATCTACTTGAAGTCATCAATTCTCCAGAAAGTAACTGATATACGATGTGTAATTTCTAAGTGAAAAATATTTGATGGACGTTTGAAATGGATTATTGTATTTATTTATCAAATAAAACAATAATAACACAGTGTTCACATTAATACAAAGGGCGTTGAATTATTTGATACCAGCCAGTAATGGAAGTTTCCAACCTCTCTCAGTTCTCAGTTTGAAAGCAATTTTTAACTGACTTGCATTTCTAGTTTTATGATTGCTCTGGTTGTAACTGTGTAATTTAAATTATTTTTGATGGGGCTAATTTTAACTTCATAAACGAGTTTGCAATTTTCTTGAAACGCTAGTTTTTTAAAAGGCAAAATTGGAAACCTTTCATGAAGTGAATGCAAGCTGATGTCACAAGACAGACCAAATATGTTTTTAATATTTTTATTTTGAATAATGTTGTATTACCCCTTCTTGGCATAAGATAAGTAATCATCTTTGATATGCACGTTATATAGCATCAGTTTTTGTTTTTCACTCAGGAATGTGTGATTGTATTTAATTGCAACCAATGAATGCCCCTAATTTGTTGATAATTTTGTCTACATGACAAAGTTTCATCTATAACAAGTCTTAAGTACTCATTCAAAACTGTTATTTTTGCTTGCACATTATTAATTTTTGTATATCATTGTTGGAACAGTTTTCTTCTCAATACAAGTCTGTTATAATTGATAAAACACAGCAACATCACAAATGGTGGTAAATCTTTCATTAATATATTGTCACAAGAATACTGTTTAGACTTTCTACTTTTGATATAACAGTACCTGTATTATAATTATATGTGTATTCTTTCCATAATATGGAAATCAAAACCACTGAAATTTTAAATATAATTGAATTTATTAAAGAAACGATCTAAATGATTCAGTGAAACAAAGTTCAGCTCATTCAAAACAGAATTAACTGCTCAAATATTCTGTAAATTATTCACCGCGATTCTGAGAAGTGAAGGGGAATATGAATTGATTCACTCTTCCGAAAACTAGAAAACTCTGAAAATAATTAGTTTATTACTACCTATACTCCAGTCACTTTATTTGAGCTAAATTTTTCTACATACCTTCATTTTGGTGTCTTCAACGTTGTCTCAAAAGTCTCATATAATCTCGTGTCTGTGTCGTAAGTTATTTCAGGTCAAAGGTTAAAAAAAAAGTTTTTCACGATTATCTCGGTTTCTCTCTCTCCAATAATGCTTAAATTTATTATAAAATTTAGAGAGAATGAAATTTGTGACGAATTTTATTTCTAAAATTTTTTCATGCTTTATCGTTTTTGCGATAGAGGTTGGTAGCGTCGCGGTCATTCAAGGCCAACCGTGAATATCTGTGAATATTACGTTGAATTTAGATAATTCGCAATATTTATCATTAACTCATTTTGGAGCAGCCAACCCCATTACTGAGATTTCAAATAATGCCCTCACCATTTTTGAACTTGGTAATCGACACGGTTACTATGGTGATGGACTGCTGTACTTGTCGGTAAAAGGTTAGATAACTGGACAGGTTTAAGAAGGTTTGTAGATTTAATAATTTGAGTACATCGTAGACAGTTTTACATTTTCGTATAATTGAGGGACAGTTCAGTTCTCTTTTAGAAAAACTTGAGGTAGTTCGTGGAAATTGGCGAGTTTTCCTAGTGATTTGATGAAAATTTGCCGAAATTGTACACCGAAGTTGTATCACATCCACTGAATGCATGTGAAAATAAATAATATGTATTTCAGAAAGGGGATATTTGTTGACCTTGCATTACAATAAGTATGGCTACGCTCATTGCTATTGGTATGGCTTTTGCAAAAACGGTTGAGCGCATGAAAAAATGTTTCAACTGAAACTTTTTGCAAATTTTATGCTCTATAATTTATGTAAAAATTATTGGAGCAATAGAAACAGAGAAAATCGCGAAAAACTGTTTATTAGTGCCGGAGCTCTACTGCTCACGAGTTTTTTTTTTGGGCCGCTGATGTTTCCGTGGTAGTGTAAGATATTTGTTCTCGCTACTCATTTTAATTTGCAGGGTTTATAACTAAATACCAATTCATTTAGTTTTCACGAGTTTCTAGAAGTTAATAGAAATGATATGAGTACAACTATTTAAAGATACATCAATAAAAAATATAAAATTCATGAAGCAAAACATACGTGATAGCTTCGAGAAGTAACATGCATTGAATTATGTGAATTAATAAAATATCCCTTGTAGTTTTCCATTCATAAAACCTTAAAAGAAGACGAACGTAATGGAACTGTGAAAGTAAAACATAATTATCCAGAATGAATTATATTTTTCTTTGGAATATCTAACCGATCTGTTGATGTATTATTTCTTGGAGAGGATTTCACGAGATAAATTCGGCAGATCAGGAAAAGCAGAAAAATAATATCTACCTATCTGACAAATAAGTACTGAAAAAGTTTTAAGTTAAGTAAAAATAATAAATTACAGAGTATAAAACAGATATATCCTAAGCATCCCATTCTGAAAAATATCAAGAATCAGTTGAACGAACTCCGAAATCAAGGAAAGAACATAGAGCTTGTTTGGATTCCCTCCAACATCAGTATCCCAGGTAACGAACAAGCGGACGTGACTGCAAAAAACGCTGGGATAGACCCTGCCCCCAAATCAAACCAAAAAGTCTACAGACATACAGCCCATCATTTACAAGTATACACAAAACCTTTGAAGCGAAAGATGGCGCAGAGCACAAAATAAAATTCTATGAGCTCAACCTAAATTTGAATCCTACTCAATACTCAGGACTGTGAAGAAATATCAAGTGACTCTTAAAAATCTTGGTAGAGGTCACACGAAGATAACACACCAATATCTGACTCAACGTGAACAGGTCAAAGTAGGCATATGACATCTGTCACATAATCCCCAATGTGAAACACATCCTGCTATAGTGTATTACATACCAACAAGGGACGATGCCCACCTATCCAGCGATCCACGAACTATCCTCAGTCTACTAAACATTAATAACTCTTCTGAAATCTATCAATATATTTTGTAATGTATAAAATAACTGTACATTTCCCCGCTAATAATAACCTAAACGGTTAATATCGGTCAATTTGAAAATCAAAAAAAAAAGGGAAAATTTTATATGTAAATAAAAAAATGAGATTAGTAAATTAATGGTAAGTTCGAGCGATAAGAATTAAGAATATAGCTGATAATGTGAATATAATATGAATTCAAATGAGCTGATAAATAAATTGCAATAGATATTGTACATTTCTAGAGATTAAATCAAATGAGGTTAGTAGGTGAATGATAAGTTGAAAAAATAAAATGTATTAAAATTGAACCATACACATCGTTTCGGTTAGTTGATATATACCAATCTCAAGCGAATGCTTTTCCTTTTTGTTTCATTATTTGAAATTGTCAATCATTTACTAATCTTACTTGTTAATTTTTTAGATTCATGCTATCTCCATTTCAGTTCATTACTTTTACTGAACTTGATGTTTATTTTTTCAGCTCCATTTTTCAAATGCGTTCAAATTTCTTTTAATCTTATTTTCATATGATTCAAATACAACTTCATATCCCTTTTTTTTATAGGAATGAAGAGAAACACACTGTCCAACACCTTTAAACAGACTAATTTAGTATTGCGAAAGTGATTCTGCATTGTTTCAAATATTCATATGAAGCTTCTTGAAAATTTAAATTCAACGTAGATTCATCACTCTACACAATTTAGATTTGAGGTTGTACTTTTCCTTATATAAAGATCGTAATTGAAAAATATTGAATTGACCGTATATACTACTATCATATAAAAACTGGAGGATAATTCGTAATTGATTGATTCTAATAATACATTGTGGAAGTAGAAATTAAATTGATCAAATGTTGCTTGTATTGAGAAACATGAAATTTTCAAAATTGTCACAAAAGATTATTTAAAACAAAAAAAAAGACAGTTAAGTTACTGTCATTATTCCACAAAATATCGTTAGAATATATAAGCCGGAATACTTTCTGCATCTCATTAAGATTCAATATAGAAGTGTAACGAGCTCAAATTGAATATTGACCACTGAAATTTTTGTCAAACTTGGATCGCTAAATGCTTTATATGTGAAAACAAAGTTTAGGAATCTTTCTCTGAATACACATTGAATGTAAAAGTATTTCTTCAAATAACTTACTTCATGGTACTAAGAAACTAATGTTTAAAACATGGAGATCTACTAATTTCGAAAATTAGTTTGTAGAAACTATATATAGGAGTATATATGTATGTATATAGGTGTATATATATATATATATATATATATATATATATATATATATATTGAATTGAATTGGCATTTACTTGGTGAAATTTCATATTCATAACTTTATAAAGAAATAAAAAAACTAACTCTTCACAGGTTGGAATTAAAATCTATTTATACGAAGATTGAATATAACAGAGAAGTTCCTAGCGTTTACTCTATAGATTTTCATTCCAACCGGTGAAAAGTTAGTTTTTTTATTTCTTCATAAAGTTATATATATATATATATATATATATATATATATATATATATATATATATATATATATATATATATATATATATATATATATATATAAATATATATATATATATATATATATATATATATATATATATATATATATATATATATAACAGAATTCTTCGTGTTATCGACACACGTTCGTGGCAATAAAATGAAGTGAACTAGGACATTTATTTGAAACTAATCAAACAAACCTACTAGCGGAGCTGGTTATACTAGTTCACGAAACATCGAAATGTACTTCCATATACCTTGAACGGTGTATGTTAGAAACATAAAGTTGTTTATCACAATCAATGGAAATGATAGACAGTCTGTTTCACCCTTATTTGGGGCTCATCAGTATCATCCATTCATGGAAAGTGATAACCAACCAAATATTTCTCACGGCCTTATATTTTCCTTCTACTGACTCCATGGCATATAAATATGACATAGCGCCACCAGTCGGAAACAAATGAGCCACATCTTATAGATAGATGAAAACATTTCGGCAACGAGAACTCGTACGTCCTGACACCCGAAGGTGGTTCCTATATTGGCTAAGCAAGAGTATAAGCAGCTTCGCTAGGAGGTTTGTTTGATTAGTTTCAAATAAATGTCCTAGTTCACTTCATTTTATTGCCACGAAGGTGTATCGATAACAAAAAGAATTCTGTTTTATATTCATTTGCTGCCTGTATAGGGGATAAAATTGGAGTGCTTGTTATTGGCGGTGGGTAAATGTTGCATTACATCGAATGGATGTAGCAACTTTACTCTTGCTTAGCGAATATAGTAACCACCTTCGGGTGTCAGGACGTACGAGTTCTCGTAGCCAAATGTTTTCATCTATCTGTAAGATGTGGTTCATTTGTTTCCGACTGGTGGCGCTGTATCATATTTATATGCCATGGAGTCACTAGAAGGAAAATATAAGGCTGTTAGAAATATTTGGTTCGTTATCACTTTCGATGGATGGATGATACTGATGAGCCCCAAATAAGGGCGAAACAGACTGTCTATCATTTCCATTGATTGTGATAAACAACCTAATGTTTCTAACATACACCGTCCAAGGTATATGGAAGTGCATTTCCATGCTTCGTAAACTAGTATAACCAGCTCCGCTAGGAGGTTTGTTTGATTAGTTTCAAATAAATGTCATAGTTCACTTCATTTTATGGCCACGAACGTGTATCGATAACACGAAGAATTCTGTTATATATATATATATATATATATATATATATATATATATATATATATATATATATATATATATATATATATATATATATATATATATAATATATATATATATATATATATATATATATATATATATATATATATATATATATATATATATATATATATATAAATATATATATATATATATATATATATATATATATATATATATATAAAATATATATATATATATATATATAATATATATATATATAAATATATATATATATAATATAACACAGTATAACGACAATTCTAGTTCTTAAAAATATTCGATGGAATACATATAATTACGTCTCAATAAGGAAGAATGCAGAAGCAATGCAAACAACTCAAATATGCATACATATATATATATATATATATATATATATATATATATATATATATATATATATATATATATATATATATATATATATATATATGATTATATGAATAAATATCAATAAAAAAACGAAACTACAGCACAGGTATTCATACCTGTAGACACGTGTGTGATTAAATTTAGAGATCTCAACTAGATAAACGTCAAAAATCAGCTTTTAAATAACATAAGGTCTTATTTGCAAGTTTAATAAGTGGATAACGATATCTGAGATCACCTTCCGGAAGAAGCTCCTAGTTTTTTCGTTACATCAATATCAATTACTACATAAGATTGACACATGTGACACATATTTTCGAAGATATCACAAAGGCGTGTATACGTACCACATAATAGAAGGGACACAGAAGGGTGACGAATACTACGTCCATTCGTTATTGATCTGGTTTGAGATTACAGAAACGAGTGAAACTACTCACGCGATAATTAAAAAACGACCGAGAGATCCGGTCGTGTCCGCGGCGGCCACTTGATTGAGTTTCGAGTGTTTCGACTTTCTGACAGACAAGAAGAAGAGGACCAAGCCGAGCGCGAAGAACGGACCGCAATGTTATTCGCGACCTCGAGCTCAGGAACGGGCTCAAGTGCAGGAGAGATGTAGATTTTGGAAGTGGATATCTTATATTGTAACATAGCTAGAACCTTTCAGCGATAGTCCGAATGAGATTCATAAAATGATATTCTATATAAAGGTATATAGGCTCTGCTATTCATTTTTGTTCTTTCCATAAAATTCTCAACCACCTGCATCAATTGGAAGTTATGCATAAAGCTTCGAAACCTGCTGAAACACATGACACCTCTATTCATAAGTTACGGTGGTGGGAGACA
>JARQZK010002222.1:270000-330000 GCA_030704885.1 Cynegetis impunctata
ATTTCATCAAGTCAATAAATGTCAAAGAATTTTCAATTTTGTTTAAATTTTTGAATAACTATGAATGTCATAGTGAAACGTCAATTTATTAATTAAATCGAGTTTTTTAAGATTCAACCAGCCTGTTATTGCTAATAATTATCAAAAGATTATATATATATATATATATATATATATTTATATATATATATATATATATATATATATATATATATATATATATATATATATATATATATATATATATATATATATATATATATATATATATATATATATATATATATATATATATATATATATATATATATATATATATATATATATATATATATATATATATATATATATATATATATAGAAAGAACATATATGTTGCTATTTATAAAAAGCTATTAAATTCATTATATGTATAGAGTGTTATTGATTTCATGATGCCAATATTCTGGTAATTTGTCAATAAATCTCGTGGCACTGGTGATATATTTCAAAATGATAATTGAATAATTATGAAGCTATTGTGATGCTAGTAGTTATTTTCAGCAAAAAAATTGTTGCTCGAGTACATTGTTCTATGAAGTGGTCGTCCACGTTAATTGACAAGAATATTGCTTTGATCTAATCTCAAAAAGTATCTAAATGAAAACCGTCAAATTGAACTTTGTCAGAAACGTCCCCTTTTTGAAAAACATGCAATAATTTTTATTTTCATAATGAAAAATCTATTGTGTGATATCATTTTGAAATTTCCATGAAATGGGCAATTCAATAATGTAATGTATAGCAGTAGCCAAGAATATTTTGTTCTCACTACAATGGGTTGAACTAAATGAAAAAAAAAAAAGGAATTCTCTTAAAATTTCTTTTGAAAGCATGTATCACTGCCCCCCAGTACAAAATGTTCCGAGCATTTTTTTATTGTAGGAGTTAAAATGAAAATTAAAAAATGTTCTGGAAGGAATGAATAAGAAAAGTGTAAAATTGTACCAACAGCATAGAAAAACTACTGAGAGATGCATAAGTTCTATCTTTTCATATAAAAAAAATATCTCGAAAACAGAAATATATATATATCAACAATAATAAATGATTGAAATGTCAAAATTGACAATTTTGCGATCATAGGCACCTCAATTCAGGCGGTCATAATGCAATTTATAAGTATCGTGCGAGTCGCTTCTGGTATAATTGAGGCGTACTATACTTAAAACTCACTCTGTATATACTATACATACTAGCTGACCCGGCGAACGTTGTTCTGGCATATAAATTAATTTTATCTATTCATCTATCTGCCGATGTATATCTACCTATCTAACTATATATCTATCTATCTAGATAGTTATCTTTTCATATAAAAAAAATATCTCGAAAACAGAAAGCCTTTCATAATGGAACTTTTTTCAGAGAAGGTAGGGTAACATTCGACCAACATTTTGCTTCAGTTTGACGTGGTCTTTAAGGGACACCTTGTTTATACCTACCCCTATATATTATAAATATATATATATATATATATATATATATATATATATATATATATAATATATATATATATATATATATATATATAATATATAGATATATATATATATATAATATATATATATATATATATATATTCATATATATATATATATATATATATATTATATATTTATAAATATATATATATATATATAATATATATATATATATATATATATATATATATATATATATATATATATATATATATATATATATATAATATATGTATGTATATATATATATATATATATATATATATATATATAATATATGTATATATATATATATATATACATATATATATATATATATATATATATAATGAATAAAGTATAAACTTTAAATTTTGGATTGATTGGGCCGATACTTGGTGTAAATTAATAAACATATTCAAACAATGGTTAAAAATAACAATTAACACATTTATTATAAGAAATAACGCATGACGCACGTTTCGGTGGAACTTCAGCTTCTTCAGATGCTAATGGCAAACTAACTATGATTCTCTGTTATATCGAAAACAAGAAATGACAAATTATATAGAAGGGTTAAATACAAAGATGGTTACAAATAATTATTAGAAAAGGAAAAACCAATTCTGAACTGCTAGTCAGGTAGTTCGGTAATTTTGATAAGAGGGGGGTAATTTTGATAAGGGGGGGGGATTAAGAAGGGGGCTTGAAGTATGATTGATTTGGCTTTTCACTAGGAGTGCTTGTGTTTATTTATCTGTAATGATTCTAAAAAATTTGGTTTAATTCCATTACTTTCAGTATTTCATATTTTAAAATCGAAATTGAATGTGCGATTTTCTCGGATTAAATGGTTTGCATAATGTAAATCCGACTTCTGATTAACAAAGCTACGTTTGTGTTCTGAAATTCTACTTTGAAAACTTCTGAAAGTTCTACCAATGTAAAACTTATCACAGTCGCCACAATTAATTTTATAAACTCCTGTTTTATTATCTTTATGAATTTTGGATTTATTATTTTTTATATGATTTCCTAAATTATTACCGGTACGATAAGCAATGTTAATGTTGTGGTTAGATAAGAGAGATTTAGGTTTTTTACTTGAATTTCCGATGAAAGTGAGGCTGTTGTATTTGGTATTATTTTTAGTAAGGGGGTACACCTGGTTAATCGCATTTTTGAAATATTTTTTATCTATCATATTGTCTTTAATATTGGGATCATAATTATTATTTACGGCAATTTGTTTAATTATATTTTTCTCGATGTTAAAATTGGCGTTTGAAAGTGGAATATTTACTAAACGATATACCATACTATTGAAAGCTGCCATTTTGTGTTGGAAAGGATGTAGGGAAGTACTATGTATGACGCTATCAGTGTGCGATGATTTGCGAAAAATTGAAAAATTATGTTTGTTATCTACTTTTATTATTTTTTCATGAAAATAACAAAAGTAGATAACAAACATAATTTTTCAATTTTTCGCAAACCATAGCACACTTATAGCGTCATACATAGTACTTCCCTACGTCCTTTCCAAAACAAAATGGCAGCTTTCAATAGTATGGTACATCGTTTAGTAAATATTCCACTTTCAAACGCCAATTTTAACATCGAGAAAAATATAATTAAACAAATTGCCGTGAATAATAATTATGATCCCAATATTATAGACAATATGATAGGTAAAAAGTTTTTCAAAAATGCGATTAACCAGGTGTACCCCCTTACTAAAAATAATATCAAATACAACAGCCTCACTTTCATCGGAAATTCAAGTAAAAAACTTAAATTTCTCTTATCTAAGCACAACATTAACATTGCTCATCGTACCGGTATTAATTTAGGAAATCATATAAAAAATAATAAATCCAAAGTTCATAAAGATAATAAATCAGGAGTTTATAAAATTAATTGTGGCGATTGTGATAAGTTTTACATTGGTAGAACTTTCAGAAGTTTTCCAACTAGAATTTCAGAACACAAACGTAGCTTTGTTAATCAGAAGTCGGATTCACATAATGCAAACCATTTAATCCAAGAAAATCAAACATTCAATTTCGATTTTAAGATATTAAATACTGAAAGTAAGGGAATTAAACTTAATTTTTCAGAATCATTACAGATAAATAAATACAAGCATTTCGGTCTCCTATTGAATAGCCAAATCGATCATACTTCTAGCCCCCTTCTTAATCTTTTCAAAATTACCGAACTACCTGACTAGCAGTTCAGAATTGGTTTTTCCTTTTCTAATAATTATTTGTAACCATCTTTGTATTTACCCCTTCTACATAATTTGTCATTTCTTATTTTCGATATAACAGAGAATCATAGTTTGCCATTAGCATCTGAAGAAGGTGAAGTTCCACCGAAACGTGCGTCATGCGTTATTTATTATAATAAATGTGTAAATTGTTATTTTTAACCATTGTTTTGATATATAAACTTTAAAATAAAAACCACTTGGCTCATGTTTCACAATATAAAAAATATTTAGATACTGTATTTAGCAGTAACGAAAAGTCGACATGTTTCGAGTTATGAACTCATTATCCAGACTACAGGGGAGTATTACATCCGATTTTATAAAACAGACAAAAGCGAAGGTGATACCTGAAAATCAATTTGTTCGTTTACAAGGGGTAATTGACTATTATGGGCGGAACTTATTTCGAGAATTTCAGGAAGGTCAAGGCGCTTTCCTTTGTTACCTGAATGTAACAATTTGGTTTTCTTGAAGTCCAGGAAGTAATTGAATTTTATGCAATGTTCAGAGAAGGCAGTGGTATTTTTATTTTGTAAAATTGACTCTTTATGTTCTTCAACACGAATATTTATATTCCTTCCTGTCTGTCCAATATAGAAAGCAGGACATTCGTCACAAAATATTTTGTAAACTCCTCTGTTTTCTCCGATGTTAGATTTTTCTTTATTATTGACCTAGAATGACTTCAAGTTTCTTTTATTTGTACAAATTGTTTTAACGTTATTTTTCGATAGTCTTTTACAAATTTTGCTACTCAAATTAGGCACATAATTTATTGGGAAGTATTTTTGTTGTTCATTAATAGCATATTGAATGCAACAGATACTTTATTCGTTTTTTCTTAATGAGCTTGTCGATAAGACTTTCATTGTAACCGTTATTATAATTTAATTGTATTAACTTCAGTTTGAAAATTTGTTTCCCATTATGGAATCGTGAACAACCTATGTATGAACGAATGAAAAACACTGAGTTTTATTTCAATGTGTTGGTTACTGTCGCTGTGAATTAAAGTATCTATGAAGGTTGGTTTTCTATGAATGTTGAAAGTAAGAGAATTCAAATTCCTAGCAATCTGAACGTCTGAGAAATTGAAGGTACCGGTTTCGTTTTCTACTTCTTTTGTAAATTGAAACGAGTTGTAGAAAGTATTTATATATTTAACGAAATTATCTAACTGCCTATCTGTACCGGTCCAAATACAAAAAATATCATCTACATAACGCCTCCATAATGAAAAGTTAGTAATTAAATTATTATCAGCATTGAAAATTTTTTCTTCTAAGTTATTCATGAAAATTTCACTCAACAAAGGCGGTAACGGTGATCCCATGGGCAATCTTCTTGTTTGTATATTATATTATTAAATTTGAAATAACTCTGTTTCAAACATAAGTTTAAGGCAGACATTGTTTCGTTGACTGCTTGAGTTGTTAAATTTGGGTTCATCTCTAGATATCGCTCAACTATATTTTTAACTTCTGTAGTTGGCGTGGAAGGAAATAAGTTGATAACGTGAAATGAAATTAATTTAGCATTTAAAGGAATTTTGATATTCTTAAGATGATTAACTATCTGAATAGAATTTTTAATGCTATACTCCGGATAGAATTGAATGAAGGTGGGTAATTTCTTATTCAAATACTGACATAGTTTACACGCAGGAGCGTTAATATATGATACTATTGGACGCATCGGGCAATCAATTTTATGTATTTTTGGTAAAGTATATGAAACCGGGGTGCGTGGGTTCATGGAAGTTAAGAACAAAGTGTTTATCGGAAACAAATTTTCAAACTGAAGTTAATACAATTAAATTATAAGCCACCAATAACGGTTACGATGAAAGTCTTATCGACAAGCTCATTGGGAAAAAACGAATAAAGTATCGGTTGCATTCAATATAGCTCACGCAAACTATTAACGAAGAACAAAAATACTTCCCAATAAATTGTGTGCCTAATTTGAGTAGCAAAATTTGTAACAGACTATCGAAAAATAACGTTAAAACAATTTGTACAAATAAAAGAAACTTGAAGTCATTCTTGGTCAATAATAAAGAAAAATCTAACATGAGAGAAAACAGTAGAGTTTACAAAATATTTTGCAACGAATGTCCTGCTTTCTATACTGGACAGACAGGAAGGAATATAAATATTCTTGTTGAAGAACATGAAAAGTCAATTATACAAAACAAAAGTACCACTGCCTTCTATGAACATTGAATATAATCACTTCTTGGATTTCAACAACACAAAATTGTTACATTCAGGTAACAAAGAAAAGCGCCTTGACCTTCTTGAAATTCTCGAAATAAGTTCCGCCCATAATAGTCAATTACCCCTTGAAAACGAACAAATTGATTTTCAGGTATCACCTTCGCTTTTGTCTGTTTTATAAAATCGGATGTAATACTCTCCTGTAGTAAGTCTGGATAATGAGTTAATAAGTCGAAACATGTCGACTGTTCGCTACTGCTAAATACAGTATCTAAATATTTTTTATATTGTGAAACATAAGCCAAGTGTTTTTTATTTTAACGTCTATACTTTATTCATTATGATGTTTCACCAAGTGATGTGCGAGAATTGAATCTCAGTTATATATATATATATATATATATATATATATATATATATATATATATATATATATATATATACAGAGTTGCGATAAAGTATGGAACCAAGTAAATATCTTTCGAACGAAAAGGAGAATATTTATGAAATTTTGCAGGTAAGTCCAATGGCGCAAAATGCATCTGATGTATGATTTTTTGTTGATAATATACTTCCGGTTGTACCGGAAATAGACCTTAGGTCGCTTATTTTAAATGGAATACCCTATATATCATTACATTTCTATGCATCATGTCCTATACCTAAGTCTAAGCGTTTTTGACATATTTAGGTTTTTATGTCAAAAACGACGATTGCAAGCCCTAATATAATTATCAATTGTTCCTACGAGGAAGCCTTTTTTACTTAATTTGGGTTAAATTCCTTATTGAAAAGGACTCTCTTTAATAGATTTTGAATAATATTTGGATAACTAGTTATACAGGGTGTGCAAAAAATAAGATCTAAAATGAGATTGAGAAAACGGACAAAAATCAATTTTTTCAAATGGAAACCTCTCATTTTCATATTCTGTAGTATTAAGCATTTAAAAAGAAGGCAACTTTGTATGAGGTTATCTTCACCTAAAATTTGAAGTTTTCGAAATATTGCCAATTTGATATTTTTATATGGCAATTTTGCATTCAATCGTTAAACAATTAGATCTAGGATAGCCACGATCGTATTTGACATTTCAAATCATCGTTATACTCGTTTATTACATATGCATACACACAATATCAATTTGTTTATCTGAACGTTTTTTTACGGTAATGTGAAAAACTCAAAAGAAGTTGAATTGATTTTTGTCAGTTTTCTCAATCTCATTTTAGATCTTATTTTTTGCACACCCTTTATGACTTGTTATCCAAATATTATACAAAATCTATTAAAGTAGGTCCTTTTCATCAAGGAATCTAACCCAAAGTAAGTGAAAAAGGCTTACTTATAGGAACAACTGATAATTATATTAGGGCTTGCAATCGTCGTTTTTGACATAAAAACCTAAATATGTCAAAAACGCTTAGACTTAGGTATAGGACATGATGCATAGAATCTGCCTAGGATATTAAGTAGAATCCAAAAATGTAATAATATATAGGGTATCCCATTTAAAATAAGCGCCTTAGACCTGCAAAATTTCATAAATATTCTCCTTTTCGTTCGAAAGATATTTACTTGGTTCCATACTTTATCGCAACTCTGTATATATATATATATATATATATATACATATATATATATATATATATATAACATATATATATATATATTATATATATATATATATATATACATATATTTATATATATATATATATATATATATATATATATATATATATATATATATATATATATATATATATATATGTTATATATACATATATTTATATATATATATATATATATATATATATATATATATATATATATATATATATATATATATATATGTATAAATAAGAACCTAATTTATATGTTCAGTGAGAAGTCAGAATGGCTTAAGTCAATGAAAGGATTTATTTGTTTCACTTCGTATCTTATAAATTATATGAATAGAGATCAGTGTTTTCATAGAAATTCAGAAATAATAACAGCTGAAATTGAAAGAATAAACTTGCTGCTAAATCAGTCCTGGCCTCACGTGTACGTTTTTTCTCGATCTTGTTGAATATCAAGCCACGTACAAACTCGATTACTACTGCGGCATCTCCTGTCTCAACCGAATAGGAAGTTCAAGTTAGTTCCTCAGATGGATTAATATAGATACGCTTGAATGAAAAATGTATGAGCATGATTTTAAAGTATTTTGAAACGATGTAAATATGTTAGTGGCACATTTTGTGGTGATCATTACGTGTTTGATGTGAACGAAAACAGACGGTTGGGAAATTTACTTAAGCGTAATGTCCAATTATTTTTACTTCGTGTAATTTGGATGAGCGGAAGCAAATTCACTGGAAATAAAAATGATATTATATTTCAAGAAATGTCATAATCTATCAAATATTTTCTCATCTTGTATATTGAATGTAGATGTCTTTATTTGTATTGTTAACGTACCCATTTCCATATTCTATAACTTAACAAGTATTTTCAGAAGAATATTTTCTGAGAATTATTTTTAAATCGTATTGCACTGCATTGAAAGTAAATAGAGACCTGAGAAAGTAGCTTTTAAATCTATTCTATTCCTCTTGGTCCAAGGTTTATGAGGTGTTTCTGCGTATATGTATATATATATATATATATATATATATATATATATATATATATATATATATATATATATATATATATATATATATATATATATTAATTCCATTATGCAATAACAATTGGTTAGTTTCATTAATAAGTAATTTTCAATGAATTAAATATAATCATTCACGCTATTGTACTGATACTGTACTGAAGATCTTTTGAAAAATATATTTTGAAATTGCAAAATGGATGTCGTTTAGCATACGGTTGCCGACAAGTAGGTAGAAGAAGATAATAGCTATGACGTGGTGTAATGTTCATGAATGTTCTTTTTTGTAGTATATTTGTAAAAATAAAAAGTTATATTCAGTGTTAATGAATTTTCATCATTTTCTCTCATGAAAACTGTAAAAAAATTGAAACGAAATTTTTATATTATTGGCTCTAAGGGGCGAAGTGTTAAAAAATTATGCGTTTTATATCACTGATGAATCATTCTCAATTCAATATTAAATGCACTTTCAAAAAATTTCTATTTTTATAAAAATTGACGGATGACTCATAAGGGTTAAATCGTCTTGGCAAATATTAATTTAATTCAAATGAAGTATAATTCAAATTGAATATGGCGCAATTTCCAATCATTTCAAGTTATAATAAATATCTTAGAAATCCGTTTTGAAACTACTATCCTCAGGGGATGATTTACAGGGGTTGCATATGTCTGATAAATCATAAGTTCAGCACAGGGTAGAATTTGAAGAAGAGAGTGAGTAGAGCTTAGATCAAAATTTTCATGAAAATCGACGTTGATTCTCAAAATGCCACAGTTTTACAGTTTTTTTTACCGCAGGTACCTGGATTATGAATGTTATTCTATTTATTCGTTCATTTATTCAGCATATGACCAGGTACATGCTTTTTTTAAAATATATATACATTTGCATATGTCAATTTCAAGGTTTGTGATCCAGTCTAGTGCCGAAGGGGATGCCTATAACAATTATATTTCTGAAAATTTTAGAGTAAACTAAATGAATTACAACACTCTGTTAATCAATGAGGGTCATTTTGGATCATGCAACAATCGGATGAAGTTTTCATGGTGAAGTAAATATGTTCGATCATCTGCATATAAGGAAAATCTGCGAAATTCCAAAAAAGATTTCATAGAATTTAGGTATATGACTAATGAAGAAAAAAGGCCCATGTGTGATCCATGAGGGACAGCTCACGAATAGATATACCTTTTCGAATTGAATCCATGCAATGTCACAAATTGTGACCTATTTTTTATTCATCTTAAGAGAGGTTAGTATATTTTAGATTTTATGGGCTCTGTACTTATGTAACACTGATGTAGGGGGGCTTCTCTTTTCACGAATTGTCTGTAATGCATCATTGTTAAATTCCCTTGATATTCACGTGTTAATATTTGCATTATCTAATGTTCCTAATGAGATGGCATATGTTATCGGTCCAACAATTTAAGATCAGATTCTTAGTATAATTAGATAGTAGTATACTTAGCTGAGTTGTTTAGTATCAGTTCTGTTATTTACAGCAGCTTTGAAGTATAAAATATAAATCATTTCCAGAAATTCTAGTTTAATAAAGAAAATTTGATTTAGAAAAAGGTTTTCCGAAGATGCTCTTTCTCAAATTTATCCAGTTACGAAAGTTAAAGCGAAATAAAGCGTTTTAACTTATCTCAGCTCAAAGCTTGAATCAGTTCTTCCGGAAACAATATGAGAGCTGCGTTTCGAACCAATAAAAATACTGGAAAACGTTCTGAGAATAATAAATCTGAAATTCATAAAAAAAAATGTCCCCAGTATATAAAATTAATTGCGGTAGATCTTTCTGAAAAAATTTCAGAAATCAAACTTAGTTTTGATAAGAAAAACGTAAAGATTCATGGCAAACTATTCAATTAATAAGGACCACTCATTAGCTCAGACTAGATACGAATTATTGAATAGGGAGAATACTATTTTAAAATTAAATTTTCATGAATCTGTACATTTCTCAACAATGCAATATCTATTATTGGTTTGGCTTGCATTCACAGAATATTTCGCATTACCTCTTAGAAAATTGGGTTTATATAAACTAATAGAACAATTTTAGAATTATATAAGTGAGTATTCAGCATCTAATGGCATAGTAGTTCTTCAAAATGCGTGTCATGAAACAAATACAACAGTAAAAATTGTAATCAATTTTATTTCGTTATGATTCTAATTTCAACCAGCATGGGCCTCATCGAATTATTTGAACACAATTATTATTTAACTTGAATTATTATTTCAAATGTCATGTTGATAGAGAACATCATATTCAGAACTTATTCTTGAATTCAACAATTTTTTAAATAATAGGAATATATTTAAAAGTACACAATTAACTATATATAAATAAACAACAGGCAGAAACACCCAAATTAAAAAGAGAAACATGGAAACACAATATCAAATTTAGCCAACGATACAACAACATCAAGTAACTTCAAGTAAGGTAGAGAAAATCATATTGAAGCAAAACAAAATGTAATGAATAGCTCTCAACATAAAGTGCAATATAAAATCTTCGAATTTAATGAAAGTTTAGTGTATGCAAATTATCAGAAGAAAGACGATATTACAAAAACTTCAAATAAGGTGGAGAAAATCATATTGAATCAAAACAAAATGTAATGAGCAGCTATTAAAATAAATTTCAATATAGAAGCTACGAATTTAATGAAAGTTTAGTGTATGAACATTATCAGAAAAAAGACTAGTGAAATACTACTGAAACTATGAAATGATACTCTTCACAAATACAAAAAATTTCTGACGAACATATCATCCTAACCAAATTTAGAGCCACTAGATTTGCTAAAAAATATTAGTGATTCATCGTGTCATATGTTTTATTAATTGCTCTCGCTAGTTGGTTCATTTAAGTAGTGGTTTTACTATTGAAATAATTAGTGACTTTTATACGAAAATGAAGATGAAAAAGATCTCATTCGAGTTTTAAATCTAACTGAATTTTTCAGTTAGAAACTTAGTTTAGTTTAAAACAGAGGCAGTTTTGAATTACTGGATTTATGAACGCATCCTTTATCTCTTCTAACCTCCAAAACCTGTTTAATACTGGTAACACTGAACTACACATCTGTCAGTTCCTGACTAACGTCAATATCAGTGTCATTTGGAAAAACGTTCACTGGTTACTTTACGGACACCAAAATAAAAATGTTTTTTATAATAAGTGATATTGAATCCTCGCTTGGCTCTTGGTAAAACATGATTAAATATCACTAAGCCAAGTGTTTGATTTGAATACTCCATGGATGTCGAAAAGGAAAAACTAATTACACGTCACATCATCTCTCCTGGAGGACATCTTGTCTCTTTGGAACATCTTTATGTTGTTTAATAAATAATCACTTAACACTGCCGAGATCCGGATCAGATGGGAGATACTAAAATCCAAATTGGGTGATGCTACATTATAAATCAAAAGTCACCCTTGCTTAATAATACCCAACCGGGCTTCACGATCGAAGCAAACAGAAAAATTAATCGGACGGTTTCTCATCTCTTCTATATGGACGAAATTATGCTCTATGTCCAGGAATCAGGACATGGTGGCCAACGGGCCAAATCTGGCCCACCACATGATTTGATCTGGCCCGCGATCCCTACAGCGTTCTACTTAAAGACGGTCTTCGATAAAAATGAAATCGGTAGGTACTTAAAACACTGTAAATCTCAAATAATGTGACATGCATTGCCAATGCTTACAAAAGTCAAGAAATATGTCGATATTCCGAGACTGTCAGAACCATAAAATAACACAGTGAGTACTCCCTACGCTCATAAGCAGAGAACTGGTCCGACTTCCTGGAATCATCCCCTTCGGCACTAGACTGGATCACAATCCTTGAAATTGACATATGCAAATATATATATATTTTAAAAGAAGCATGTAGCTGGTCATATGCTGAATAACTGAACGAATAAATAGAATAACATTCATAATCCAGGTACCTGCGATAAAAAAAACTGTAAAACTGTGGCATTTTGAGAATCAACGTCGATTTTCATGAAAATTTTGATCTAAGCTCTACTCACTCTCTTCTTCAAATTCTACCCTGTGCTGAACTTATGTTTTATCAGACATATGCAACCCCTATAAATCATCCCCAGAGGATAGTAGTTTCAAAACGGATTTCTAAGATATTTATTATAACTTGAAATGATTGGAAATTGCGCCATATTCAATTTGAATTATACTTCATTTGAATTAAATTAATATTTGCCAAGACGATTTAACCCTTAACCAAGGATGAGAAGGATAATATATATGAAAAAATCGAAGAAGAAATAGAAAGACTGCCGAAAGAGGACACAATTTTGTTGATTGGCGATTTTAATGCCCAAATAGGGAAAGAGGAATACTTGGGAAGAGTGGCAGGTAAACACACAGTTCATGAGAAAACAAACAACAATGGGCAACGCCTATGCAATTTGGCGGAAAGGTTAGATATGATAATAAGTAGCACCAAATTCGCCCATCCAAGAAAGCAGAAAATAACATGGGAATCGCCAGATCACAGATATGGCACACAAATAGATCACGTGCTTATTAATAGAAGAAGCAGTCGTTCGGTGAAAGATGTACGAAACATACAGAGGTGCAAATGCCGACTCGGATCACTACATGGTAAACGGCCACACTCAAGCAAAAAATAAAAAGTATATTAAATCCATAAAAAACACCCCGAACAAAATGGGACATTGAAAAGCTCAAAAATGAAAAAATAAGAAACGAATATGAGAAGCAGGTGGAAAAAATGTTATCGAAATGTGAAGAAGCAGATAATGTTGAGTTGGAATGGTCTAACATTAAAAAATGTATACTGAGCTCAGCGGCAAGTCAGCTAGGGAAATGAACAAATAACGAAACAAAAAAAGAATGGTACAATGAAAAATGTCGCGAAATGGTTAAAAGCAAAGGGGAGAGTCTAGGAGAAATGGATCAGCACGAATATCCTCAGAAGACAGAGAAAGAATATGAGAAAATGAGAAAAACTGTACAAAGCTATAAGAAAAGCTAAAAGAGAATGGACGGACAAAAAAATAAGACACATAGAAAACGAAAATAATAGAAGAAACACAAAGGTCCTTCTATAAAATATAAATGAACAAAATAAAACATATAAAGGCAAAGTTAGAGGAATAAGAAACAAAAACGATGAAGTGAATACAAGAAGAAACGCAATATAAAATTATCTGGAAAGAATATTTCGAAGAACTGTTAACAAAAGCAGCTACAGATAAAGCAAAAGAGGAAGAAAATGAAGAAGAAAGGGAGGAGAACGCAACAAGAAGGAACCAACAAAAAGTGAAGTAATAGAAATCATCAAAAAAAAGTAAGAACGGGAAAAGCAGCAGGAAAAGACGAGATAAATACTGAATTAATAAAGTCACGGTGGAGAAGAGCTTCACGAAAAGACTTTACCAGTTAAATAGGAAAATATGGAGAGAAGAGACAATGGTTGAGGATGGGGAAGTTGGGACAAATTGTAACAATTCATAAAAAAGGGGACCAACAGGGAGTGCAAGAACTATAGAGTATAACTCTTTTAAATGTGGCATATAAAATATTGTCAGCAATAATACAGAAGCGTTTAGCTATGAAAGATCTGAAGGCATAATAGGTCCAATACCAATGCGGTTTCATACAAGGGAAGTCCACAACCGATGCCTTCATATAATTTAAGCAATAATGGAAAAAGCCTTTGCAATATAAAATTGAAATAGAAATGCTATTTATAGACTTACAACAAGCATTCGATTCAGTTCAAAAGGAGTAAAATTGATGGAAGGACTGAAAAAAGCAGGGGATAGAAGCTTTAAGTTAAAGAAGATTAATTGCAATGACTATGAACCAGTCAAAAAGCGAGTATACTTACACAGTAACAAGGAGAAACAAGAACACTTTATAGTTTAATCAGAGGGGTAAGACAAGGTGATGGCCTCTCAACAAACATTGTTCAAAACTTAAGCCCTAGAGTATGTTATGAGAAACGTAAACAAGGGGGAATTTAAGAACGAGCGGAGGCCAAATGGTCGCATATGCAGACGACATAGTCATAGTAACGAAGCGACGAGAAATAATGAAACAAAATACTATTAGAAATAACAACAGAAGGTGAGAGATGGGATTAAAAATAAACAGCAGCAAACGAAGATAATGAGATTTGGGAAGCAGTGTGAAAACAAAAACTTATAAAAATGGGTGAATACGAATTTGAGGAAGTCGAAAAGTTCAAATATCTAGGGGTTACGATCAGCAGTTAACGGAGAAAACGGAGATTCAGAATAGAAGAAAAAAAGAATGGCAGTAAATAGGGCGTTCCATGCTGCAATTAAGAAACTATTAATAAGAGTAAATTATTAACAAGGGCCACTAAACTCAAAAATTTCTTATAACACAATGAACAAAGGCCTGGTTATGATGTATGGAGCAGAAACGATTGACGATGACAAAAAGAGAAGAGGAGAATTGAGAATAGTGGAAACGAAGAATAATGAGAACAATCCTAGGACTAATTAAAAGTTGATAACAATCCGAATACAGGCAATGGGAACATGAACTATGAAATACTGAGGGAAATGAACGGCGAAGATATAGTGAAACGAATTTAAAGAAGCGAAGGATAGAATGGCTCGCGCCACGTATGGAGAAGAGGAGAAGGATGCAATGGTCTGCTCAGTGCTGCAGTGCGGAACCAGGAGTGGTAGGAGAAGGCGAGAAGACCCAGATCTAAGTGGTTGAAGGAAGAGGAGGAGGATTTAAGAACGATAGGTGTCGCTGGATGGAAGGAAGAAGCTAAGGACAGGGCTCTATGGAGGAAAAAAAGCGAGAAATTATAGGAATGATGGGGATTGATCCACCCCAGAAAGCGGATTTAGAAAGCATTTATGCGGCTCAACCCCACATGGGGTGTTTAGCCATTTATTATTATTTATTATATAACTTTTTATTTTCACAAATATACTACAAAAAAAGAACATTCATGAACATTACACCTCGTCATCGCTATTATCTTCTTCTACCTACTTGTAGGCAACCGTATGCTATACCACGTCCATTTTGCAATTTCAAAATATATTTTTCAAAAGATCTTCAGAACAGTATCAGTACAATAGCGTGAGTGATTATATTTAATTTATTGAAAATTACTTATTAATGAAACTAACCAATTATTATTGCATAATGGAATTATAATATATATATATATATATATATATATATATATATATATATATATATATATATATATATATATATATATATATATATATATATCGGCTGCTCCATTCCAAAACACAGTATGTGAAAATAATGGAATTGTGAGGGAAACGAGATTTAGTGTTTTTGTTTGGCCCTGAGACGTATTTAATGCTATATTTTTGATTTTACGGTTACGTGTTACAGTTCGTCGTATAATTTTTTATACATACTCAAATTCTGCGTATTTTTAGTTGTAGCTATAGATTTAGCACATGCTTGGTTTTGGCATCGAATATGACACATTTTATATATTTCAAAACAGAGTATCTACATCAAAAATTAAATAAACAACAGTTTAGTTTATGTAGGTAGTAACATTTTACTGAATTCAAGATAACAAAACAGTA
Source organism: Cynegetis impunctata (assembly GCA_030704885.1). Taxonomy (NCBI): domain Eukaryota; kingdom Metazoa; phylum Arthropoda; class Insecta; order Coleoptera; family Coccinellidae; genus Cynegetis; species Cynegetis impunctata. The sequence continues at coordinate 286,303 of JARQZK010002222.1, forward strand.
TAATTATGTCCAACGTTTATTAGTTTAGAAATACAACGGTTGGTTAAAATGTCTTACAGGTATTGTACAAATATTTTGAACCAAAGAAACTACGGTACATACTATCATCTCAATTGGTGTCATCATACTCCTCGACCAAATCTGGAGCAGAATCGCTTTCATGAAGATTTTTCCAAAACTTCAACCTGTTTATCGGCATTAACGGTCCCAATACTCTTATGATTTTCGTTTTTCTTTGATGTCAGTATTCCACGTACTGGTAGAACTTCTGGAATACTCTGAAAATTGAATTTATTCTGCAAAAAAGTCTAGAGATATATACTCTTCTTGGTCGAAATCAGTTTTTATAATCCAAGCTTCTTTTTCCCTTTCTTGAAGCATACTTCAACTATAGGATTCAACAAAAAACCTCTCAAGGAATCTGATTTCTTTGGCATGTGAGATAACGGAAAGTCAACACAATCAGGTCCGTTTTCTTGATTTACCAACCAAAACTAACGATGTAATAAAGTATCCAATTTTTATTCTGCCCTGTACAATTATCTGACCAAATAATGAACTCTTTGAGATCTTCGTTCTTCCTCGAAAACTCTAAAAATGGCATCAACAATATGGTTACCATCACGTCCTGCCAAACCTTCATGCCACTGGAGCAATAATTTTTGAACGAAGAATCTTTTTTTTTAACGAAGCAAATGTCCAAATTGAATGCTGTGAAGCGGCTTAAAAATGACTATCTTTTACGGAGGGCATGTTAGGAATTAAGATCACCTTTTACAAATCCATTGAAATATATTCTGACGTTTTGATTGTTAGGTATCATAGCATCTTCATGGTATTTGTCAGTGGCTTTTTTAGCTTTATTTTTGTGTTTATTCCATTCCTCGTCATTCAACAAAAGTCTTCAGCATCTTTGGCCTGTGACTTATTTCTTGTAAGTTTCGCATTCTACACAAAACGTAATAAAGAAATATGGCATTAATTTTATGGTCTTCCTGTAAAGTTCAATTTAACAGAAACCGGTATGTTCACGTTCAAAATCATCAAACATAGATGTAACGTTTAAGTCTCTTGATCAAAATATCTCATATTAGGTGCATTTTGACGTCGATAGTGAGTAATACAAGGCTTTGAATTTGTTGATGTGATTCATGATGATAGTTCTTTCTCGTTTTCCTCTTATAATTTCCTGTGGTACCCCCTATTTTCTCTTACAGCGGCCAGCAAAGGAATTTTTTTTCATCGCGTTGCATAATTCTCCGTAATAACAGAATCGTTGAAATATCCAAGTTATTTTAGAAAAAACTTGCGACAAACGCATCTACTTTTTATTTTTTTTTGAAAGAGAAAAATTTTCTACTTTCGTTTTTTTTTGCGAAGCCTTTGCCAGGTTGAGCTTGGTTAGTTCATCTTCATTACAGGCACCATTTGGACATTGTTTTAGCCAACCATTTACGGCGTGAACTCTAATCCAACAACCAGTATTCTTCCGCAAATCCGAAAATCGTTCTTCTTCAGAGCAATGTGGAACCACAGTTTTTTAGTACATTTTTCTGAACATGAAGATTTCATCGGATGCTTTTCTTTGTCGCGGGCAACTTTTTCATTTTTTCGGCATTTCTTTGGCTTCGCAGAGTAATAACAACTGACACAACACTGCATCTTAAAAATGGTAAAACACTGAAAACGTTTGAATTTTTGATTCAGCCTTGAGAATACTTAAAAACACAGTAACTGTTCATTTAATGTGTTTACTATTTGCTGACCGACGTAATCTTATATCTTTCAAATTGCCAAAACGGAGCATCTGGTATATACAGTGTATTGGTTTGGAGAAAAAGCATATACTATGTTTTGAAATGTGGAACGGAGAAAATTTGTGCAGATACTAGGTTATGGGTATGGTGATAACTCTGAAATCTATTGCAAGCTATCAGCAAACAGGCCAGGTTGAAAGATGCGTCCAAACACAGTATATCCAAATATATAGAAATATCAATTTCTAAAAAAATGTTGTTACTGTGTTTTGGAATGGAGCAGCCGATATATATATATATATATATATATATATATATATATATATATATATATATATATATATATATATATATATATATATATATATATATATATATATATATATATATATATATATATCAGTGGCGGCTCGTGAGGTTTTGGTTTAAGGAGGCTACAAGAGGTGTTAAAAAATACACCATAGGCGAAAATTTTTGGGAATTCAAGGTCAACTGCCTTATAATTTAAAGAAAATCAAAGTAAAACAAGCACCCTAAGCTATTAATTTGTTTTCACTTTCGAGTGTCTACCTTGAGACCTACAGCTCCTATTTACAATATTCACAAAAACTCTTTTCAGCCAATTAATCAATTCATCTATTCATAAAATTTTTTTTTCTTTCACAAAATAGGTACCTACCTACCTACTTAATGAATTTGTTAACAGCTGGTGAGAGCAAATAAGAAGTTATTATATATTTTAGAAGATTAGCGGGGTTCTGCGATCTTTAACGTTAGCAAAATGATCTATAATATCCTCATAAAATTTCTTGTCTTTCACCAAAAGTTTTACCAATTCCTTTTCAATAGACAACAAACTAATATTTTCCAAACGATCCTGGCTCATTGAATTTCGTGAATAAGTGTTAATTCCCTTAAGAGTGGAAAACGAGCGCTCTACGGAAGCCGATGTCACCGGGATAGAAACAATTAGACATAAGAGTTTATAAACTTGGGGTAAATCTTGATTCAAATCATTATCAAAAAGTTATTTAATTGTCCTCACATGATTTTCATTTTCCCCAAAATTTCATTGTCATTATAAACAACACACAGTTTACTTTTTATGGTCACCTTATCAAAAAAAGTGTATTTTTGACATAAATTTTCCAAAAGGTTATCTGGAAAATTAGCCGAAAATTCGGTAAACAAATTTTTATTGAGTAAGTCGAAGAAATGCAGTTCTTTCAAATCAAGGAACGTTATTTCTATTTGACCCCTAATAGTATAAAAAATTTCATAAAATATTTGCTTATAGTGAAGCTCCATGTCTGCGTAACTGAATTTCTTTCGTTTTGGGCTAAATTGAGTCGTATCATCAGTAGTTTGAAATACAGAAAATAGTTTTTTAAAATAAACTTCTGCGCGAAATTCTGAAATTTTTTCCAAAAGAAAGTTGAGCTGATTTCGTGAGTAAATTACATCTGAAAACTTTTGCTGTAAGATTTGAAAGACTATTTCTGTTTTTTCAAAAATTAGTTTAAAAAATATATAAGTTCCTCATCTTGTAAGTAAGATATTAATCCGCGTGCGGTATTTAAAGTTACTTTATCGGCCAAAAATTCCTCACTTTCAACTATAGAATTAAATCCTCAAGCCCTAAGCGGCCCCAAACAGAGACATTTTCCCTAGTAAAAAGTAAACACTGCCAACAAAATAATTTATTTTTTACCTGTGATCCGGTTAGGCAAGGATGTCTCTCATAATTTCTTGTATTAAAACTGCGGTTTTGTTGTCTGTTACGCTGCACCAAATTGTTTAATTCATTAATTTATCCTCATAACTTAGTGCACTGAAGTTATGGGATAACAAATATTCCACTTAGTCACCATTTAAATTTTTGAAATTAACTTCAGTAACCAAACTCATTTTGAAACAATACGCGAGCAATATAAGTAAACAAGCTATTGTCGGCCATTAGTCACTACGATCACACTACGATTGAATTAATTTCCAACGAATTTACTCGATTTTACCCGAAATTCTATAGTTGTGATTGGTCGACATTGTATGAGACTCAGAATCCATCGGTGTTGCCATTTACATGTGTTTTGCTTTTCTATTGCAATGAAGTATTCATTGACAGTATTCGCACCGTTGTTTGCTTTTCTGTGGCAGGCATAATGAACGTTGAGAATATACCTTTCTAAGCCTCCGCAGCGTTGCCACAAATCTTGAAATGGATGAAATGCAGTAAATGTAAATACCATGTAGGTTGAAAGGAAGGTAGGTGCATAAAATAATATGATTTTGATTAATATGAATATGCTGAATGCTGACTATTCAATATAATATATTAGTGATACACGGAATATTATTGAGGAGGAGGCCTCCTTAGCCGCCTTTGAATAGCCGCCCCTGATATATATATATATATATATATATATATATATATATATATATATATATATATATATATATATATATATATATATATATATATATATATATATTTATATATACACACAGATAAAAAAGACCTTTATGATAATATCATTATCGGCCAGCTGTTGCTCGATTGAATGCTAAATTTTTCTGTCCTTGCCCCTAAACTTTGCCACCAAAATTCGTGCTCCAAAATTCGAAATAAAACGCAGTTGATAGCAAATTTCATGAGCTTTAACGTCATATTAATAAGAAAAATTGCAATTTTTGAAAAGGGTTGAGTTCAAAGGGGTTAAATAAGCCACAATTAGTACGCGAATACAATCTTTGAACCAACATATCTCTTCCTTCAATTTTTCTGACAAAAATATTGAAAATGAATCAAAATTTTTAATGAGACGTACTTCAAAACTCTACAACTAACATTTGGAAAAAATTTTCTGTATCTTGAATAGTCTTTGGATTATTTCAATGCATTTTTTTCAAAGTTACGAAAATGCAATACTAAATTAAATCAATTATTTTTTCTGAAAAAGCATTCCAAACCGGTAAAATCACGTGGATTATCACACCTGAATAAAGTTATTTGCAAGTTTGTTGCCATAAATTTCATTTAGGGTGGTAATGACGAGAATGTCATTGTTAAATTTTTAAAAAAAAAAAGTGAATTTGTTTTTGTTATAACTCAGTCAATTCTTCTGCATAAAATTTTGTTTCCATTCACTTTTAAAAAGCTCTCTTGCGTTTTCCCCAAGAATTTCACCATTTTCAAGTTATATAATATTGAGTGAGTTTTAGTGCTGCCTAAATTTATGCAATATTTCAACTTGCTTTTGCGAAAATAGTTACGCATGAAACTTTTGTGAAAAAATTTCTTTTCTATGCCATTTTGTGAAAACGCAGTTGTTTGTATGTATAAGAGTAATATCATGAAAATTTGATGTCATTCATAATCTTCCTAGGATACATTTCAATTTTTCAGCGAAACTCAAGGAGATATTCAGAAGTGATCATCCATGAAATTATATACATATGTTTTGAAAATCAATTTATGATCCATGTTAATTACATAACACAGTTTTTTTTATACAAATTCTACAACTATTTGAACTATAAATCTGAATTTTCATCGCTTCACAAGTAATCTGTTAGTAATAGTTATTTTCAATATTAGTATAAGATTCATATTACAACACGAGATGATAAGAGATCGAGTGCAGTAATATGAATTTACAAGAATATTTTACCAAATTTTATCTACTTTCATCTATCAATAAAAATATTTGGCAAAACTCATTTTAAAGACTAAAAATGCACCTGCCTCATTGGCATAAGCCAATGAGGCAAGTGCATTTATCCAGTACAAAAAATCAATGAATTCATCGAGTACAGTAACTTCTTAAAACAATGGTTAATAATAACAATTTACACATTCATTAAAAGAAATAACGCATGACGCACCTTCTTCAGATGATAATCCAAAAAACAATAACTTTTGCAAACATTAGTAATAAACTTTTAATTCCTGACACATATTTTTTTCACCGATGCAGCCAATTTTTGAAGTGCAATAAGGAATTTTTATGAGAACCATGAATTGGCAGATAAAAATACGCATGAGATATGTGAAGATCGTTTTCAACAGCAATTCTCCATAAATGTTTTTGTTGGAATAATTGTGGAAGAACATCTAATTGGACCGGTATTCCTACCAGCAAGACTTACTAGCGAGATGTATCTCAAATTTTTGGAAGAAACTGACTGCGTTTCTACAGGATGTACCACTGACGACAAGATTTGCAATGTAGTTTATCCACAATAATGCGCCGCCACATTTCAGTTTGGTTGCTCGTGAGTTTTTCACAGCAAAATATGGAGATCGCTGCATTGACCGAGGTGACCGAGGACACACTCTGATCCTTACGCTTCTCCTCAATTAGAAACGTCTCTGGTCTATTTGAAAGAGTTCGGCACGACGCGAAGATTGTATGCTTGTTTCCAGGTTGAAGGAAGTCATTTCGAATATTTATTGTAGATTGAGTAACATCAAATGTACTTTTTGATTATAAAATGTTGTTAGTGTCTCAAATTTTGTTCTGCCTGTATCTTCGAAACAAAGGAATTCTTCAGAAACCATCATGGGATAAAATAATCTTAAAAAAGGCCAAGGAATAACCCTTGGAATTTTTCTGCATGTTGATCTGACACCCTGAAGCAGTGTTTTGCTAGAGGTTGTGCGAACTTCTGATCCAACTGGTAGTAAGGGAGCGCGAGGATGGTCACTTTACATAAAGTGGCAAGATTAAAAACAAAGTTTGAGAAATCTTGAATTGAAAAAGTCGGCAACCCAGTTCGATTATAATTTAGCTTTATTAAGTAAGGTGATTACTGTTGAAAAAACTTTTTTCTTCAGTTTTCTTTTAATTTCGTTGTTATTTTACATTGTCAAATTTGAGGATCATGTTCTTGAGTTTTTGTTTGTTAAGAGCCTTTTGTTTTTTTCTGAATATCTATTGTCAGAATATATTTCACCAATATGTTAATATACTCATAAGATTATAGTATTGTAAATTTTTCAGAAAATTGTGTTCATTCTCAAATGAAAGCACATGAAGGCAATAATATTCCAGAGGCAAAAATGTGTACGGTTATGTTTCTGTTTCTGTGAGAAGTCTTTTGATGTTAGGGCCAAATGAAAGAAATATTTGATAATTTCAAAAATACCGATAAACATACACTCCATCGATATTAATATAAATCTTTATCGATGAATAAAAAAATTCTTTGAATGAAGTGAATAAAGTGGGTGAATTGAATTATTCAGACAAAATCTTAAAAACAGACAAATGCACTATAACAAACTTGACCGTTTGCATCACTATTTGTATCATTTTTTTAAGAGCCTCAAAAATTTGATAAACAAAAGAAATAATGAATTTTTTTTTGTGAAACAAAACAGTAATAAATAATGCAACTGAGCCTGAGGATATCCTCTCGATCAAAACTTGAGGATTTTAAGAAATAAATCTGAAAAATATTCCCACATAATTATAACTCTGAAGCAAAGAATACATGAAATGAATATCACGAAAGATCTAAAAAACTTGTATGCCGATAAAATTTCTCACTATCGTATTTATGAAAAAAAAATCCAAGTACAAACTTCCTCACACTTTTCTGAAGAATTGAGAGCTTTTTGAGTGTCATCATACAACACATATAAGTGAATTATTCGAAAGTTGTTATTATTCAATCTTCCTACCTGAACAAATTTCCATCATTGTTTCATAATAGTCGTTGATCTTCCACTTTTACTCGCATACCGTATTGTTACCTCTGCACTGTATTCAAGTACGCCATGATCGATCTATCATTGTATGCAACTGCTGCAATTACGAATATAATGGTCACAATATTATCCGACAGATTCGCAGACACCTAGACGTAGACCTTCAGTCTTCTAATTATGTAGAAATTTTACACTGCACTAGACGATTTATGAAATTCAGTAAACTCGGAAGGTCTTGAGTGTGATACTTTGACGAGTTTAAAATAATAAAGTAATCCTACTTCATTATTTTCATATGAAACTATAAAACGAAACTGGTCATTTTTGACTATTTTCAAAAATAAAAATAACTTTAATGCTTTCAAAAGATTGAGAAGATATATTTTTATTATCAAATATGGAGACTATTTATTGAAAAAATCTGGACATTTCTTGATTTTCATTGAATAACTCGATAGAAATTGAAGTTAGGCATAGGAAAAGCTTAAGTAACTCATTTTTAAATATAATTTTCTTTCAAATGGTGTCAAAAAAATAGAAGGTAACATTTGAAAAAATTTAGTTTTTGACAATTTTTGAATGCGACATTCCGAAATCGCCTGCACCCATATGGTACAAAATGGGACCAGCGATGGAACACCAGGTTTAAGCTTCGACTGTCAGCTAACTACTTCAGAAATTTGGTTTCCTACTTTCGAACAGTTCGCGAGCTACATAGTTTTTTCTTGACTACTACGATGGTAATTTATTTCAGAAAAATAGAAATATATCAAAAACTGTAATAGAAAAAATAACGAAACTAAGGTTGTTCGAACTCATGATCTGATCGAACAATGTGAAAATAATGAAGGTTTCCATTTAAAATTATAGAGTTATAGAGTTGCTAACGACTTTTGACATATCCTGTATAGCGGTGGGAATAAAAATATTTTAGGTAGGACGAAAATGACATATTATGACAGATTACCGAATTTAAACTTTCTAATCGAACAGTTAGTTGATAAAATTCTAATGCACGGCCTACGTGAATCACCCTGTATATAATATTTATATATATATATATATATATATATATATACATATAATATTATATATATATATATATATATATATATATATATATATATATATATATATATATATATATATATATATATATATATATATATATATATATATATATATATATATATATATAATTATTAGCAATAATAGCCTTGTTGAATCTCAAAAAACTCGATTTTGTCATAAAAAAAAATCCGAATAAATAATCTCACATGAAATTGATGTACGTATAAGTATTGGTTCATGTGTCTTGACTAATCATTGCATCAAAACAAGACATCAGTTCTGTTTTGATAATGCCAAAATTGGGACTGTTAATCTATACCAGCCAGAAGAGATTTCTAGCAATTGATGAGAATACACCAAACTGAGAATGTTATCAACAGCAGGACGGACATACAAGGATTAAGTTCCATATATGCTCACCTGATAAAAAGAGACTCTGATTGAAGTACGCGTCGGAATTGCACAGATTATACACAGGAGACGAACGATGGATGATTATGTGAAAGAAGAAGACCATAAACTCTCCAAGCCATGTGCAGTTCCAACTTACTATGGTTTTGTTTGTCATTTGTTTTGTGTATGTATATAAAAATTAACTAATCCTATGCAACCACATCTCAATACGCAGACGAAGAGGTCGATAGTATTTACAATATAGCTCGATTAATCAACTTCTCAAACTTCCTACATCGTCAAAATTGAAATTTTCGATATCAAGCTTGGTCAGAAACAAAATGATATCGAAACACCATTGGAATGACATGAAGTTAGGAAAAAAGCGACATATACCTCTTCACTCTCTTCTTTATCACCAACTGGAAGCCACTTAAACATTATTTAATAAAGTGAGACATCGAAAGTGGACAATTGGACATGGATCAGTCCAAATGAAAAAATGAATTTGACTTCGTTATAATTGATAGAAGGCAACATTAACTGATGTTAACAGTATCAAAACAAACTATGTATGAATAAAGATTACTACTTCTTTCACTGCGGGAACCGGATATCTACGTAAAATAATTTCGTGGCCGTATGGCGGGAACCGTATAAATACGTAGGATGTTTAAGTGCATTAAATGCGGGAACCGACTAAATACAATATTCTCTGCGTAATTTGGGTTGCCTATTGAAAGTGATTTTTTCTTCCCAGGTTTTTTGAATTATGTTTTGAAATCGCCATCGCTTCACTGTGGGAACCGTATACCTCAGCGCTTTTTTATCAGGATGGTACTTTAATTATTTCATCGTGTATAAATTTAATCCTAATTGTTTTCGTCGATCGTAGTATTTTCTTTCAATTATATATATATATATATATATATATATATATATATATATATATTTATTCGAATTGTTGTTGCCTGTGATCTATTTTTAATCTCTTGATAATTATTAGCAATAACAGGATGATTGAATCTTAAAAAACTCGATTTTATTAAAAAGTTGACGTTTCACTACGATATTCGTAATTGAAATTTCTTTGACATTTATTGATTTGAAAAAATTTAATAGAACAGGGCAGCTTTGTATATGCTATTCAGTCTAATATTAATATTCAAAATTGTTATCATTAGATGGTAAGGGAAACCAAAGAAACCTTTACCTACGTAATGTTTGAAAATAACTGTAAGTACCTTTTTTTTAAAAGATTTTAAATTCTAAATAAATAAAAAATTTCATTAAAAACGGCTACTTCCATATAAACGAACTATACCGATAATTTTGCTCTACCTATTCAATATTTTCCCGCAACTAATTTCTTTGTTATTGTTTATTTACTCGTTCTTAGATCTCGCGGATAGCATTAATCGCCTCCGTGGCAAAGTTTGACCAAATCTCCCATACCGGAGAGTTCAAACAATAAACCACAATTGTGTGATTATCTTCCGTATCAGAGGATTTTGTTTGTTGTACTATTTTCATCTTCAAATTTTCAATCCAATACTTGGCTACGCCGTTCTGATGAGGACCAAAGAGTCCGAAACACGTGTCAACGGCTGCTTCCATATAAGCGTGCTATACCGATAATTCTACTCCACTTCTTTAATGTTTTCCCATACTAATTTCTTTGTTGTTAGATAAATAGTACCCTATTATTATTATTTTCAAACATTACGTAGGTAAAGGTTTCTTTGGTTTCCCTTACCATCTAATGATAACAATTTTGAATATTAATATTAGACTGAATAGCATATACAAAGCTGCCCTGTTCTATTCAATTTTTTCAAATCAATAAATGTCAAAGAAATTTCAATTACGAATATCGTAGTGAAACGTAAACTTTTTAATAAAATCGAGTTTTATAAGATTCAACCAGCCTGTTATTGCTCATAATTATCATGAGCTCATATATATATATATATATATATATATATATATATATATATATATATATATATATATATTTATAATTATAAATTTTTATATATATATATATATATATATATTATATATATATATATATACATGTGGTAGATATTACATAATTTTTCAGAAAAATGTTTTTCAATAATAATTGTAACTCAATCGATATTTTAATCAAATTTTCAACCCAGAGATTGATGATAACCAATTTTACAAATACATACAATGAAATTTATGAAATTGGGTTTTTCCTCCGGTTCTCCGGTCATCAAAGAATCTTTTATCTTTTATGATTACGGAATTTCCAACATCTGGGTAAAACCTGGGACAGGAAGAAATTGGAATTCCTATAGAAATACCTACCTACCGGAAATGGCGGAAATATTTCTAATTTTGACTTTTATTGCAATTTGTATCTTGAATTTCTTCTAACTTTCTATGTCAGCCCTCAGTTCTGATTTAATTATTACAGCGAAGCAGCTATTGTGTGAATTTTGAATTTTGGAAGATTTTTTGAGTTGTCCTGTGGAAGCGTTAAGCGTTGTCGTTTGTCGTTTCGTGCCGATAGTTTCGAAATTCTCATGATTAATCAGTCAGTGGTATTTCAGTGGTTTAATAAAGAAATTAGTGTTTTATAATCATGTTTCGCAGAAAAGGCTCAACTGAACAAGAACTTCACGAAATTTTAATGCAAAGTGACAGTGAGGGTGAATTCTTGCGTAATGAATCTGACTCTGAAAATGATACTTCTGAAAGTGAACCAGAAAGTGGAATTAGAACGTCGAAATATATCAATTTTTGAATGGGAAGAGGGAAATTTGGAACCAACGATTAATGCTTTTCTTGGTGACAAATCAGGATGTTTGGATGAGAACCTGTACAATAATCCGAATATTTTGAGTAGTTTCGAATTATATATTTCTGATCATGGATAAAATCGTTACTGAAATCAACAATTTCTATAAATATGTTGTGGATCATGGAAATATAGAAGAACAATCCCGTATTGCAAAGTGGATAGACACAAATGTAGATGGGATGTATTGTTTTTCACCTGTTTCTCTAATTATGGCTCAATTTAAGAAACAAAAGATTAATACCTATTGGTCGATTGACACTTTTCTCTCTACACCCATTTTTGCTCGAGTAATGGCACGCGATAGATATTTGAATATATTTCGAATGCTTCAGGTAAGCTACGATCAGTAATAGATCATTCGAAGCTTACTTATAAGAAATTGTTCTATCTATTCTGAAATCTTTGCATTGATGAAAGTTTAATACTCTTCAAAGGTAGATTGGCATTCAAACAATTCATATCATCTAAAAGACATAGACTTGGTATCAAACTACTTATTTTGTGCGACTGTGAGACAGGATACATTCTGGATTTAATTATTTATACTGGATCTAAGACCGAAATCAAAACCTTCGATGAGGAATTGGGAAAATCGGGAAATATAGTGTCCACGTTGATGGAACCCTATTTGAATCAAGGGCACATCTTGTGTGGACAACTAATACACTAGTACACTTTTGTTTGTACTGCTTCACTAAATTAAAACAAATGCTTGTGGAACGGTCAAAGCAAGCAGAAAACACATGCCACCCATGAAAGAAAAACTAAATAGAGGCCAGATAATTACCTATAAGACCAAAAATATGCAGGCAAATAAATGGGCAAATGAAAGAGCAGTCAGAATGCTTAGCACGCAGCATCCTTCAGACATGAAAGATACTGGTAAAAATAAATAAAGAAAATGATTCAATAGAAAAATCAGAATGTAATGTGGAATATAATAGTTATACAGGAGCTGTAGATGAAACAGACATGCTTTTCAGTTCTGTTGAATCAGTTAGAAAGACAATAAAGTGGTATAAGAAGTTATTTTTTCATTCACTAGACTGGTCTCTTTTGAACTCTCATGTGTTATATGATATTACTAGTGGTCAAAAAGTTCCTATTGCAAATTTTCTGTTAGAACTTGTGAAACAGATTATTGCAAATCATTAAAAAATAAAACCTCGAGCATCCACCTGTAGAAAGCCCGAAGATGCCCATTCAACATTACGTTTAATTCAGAGACATTTCCCTGCAATATACGAACCAAGAGAAGAAAATAAAAGACCACCATGTGTTGTAGGTGCGAAGAAAAACATTCGGAAAGAAACACGCTACACATGTATTAGCTGTAGTGTGCCTTTATGCGTAGTACCTTGTTTTGAAAGGTATCACACCATCACAGATTTCTAATTTTTATTCCTACTTTATATTTCATTGCCAAAATATTTTTTTTTAGAGTTTTGTTCCTATAGCAAATTTGCGAAATGTCATTTTGATTTCATACTTTTATTAATTTTAATATGTGAATTAAAATGAATTTTTTATTGTAATTATTTTTTGGAGACGGTTCTTGATACAATGTATTTACACACTGCGGGAACTGTAATTATACGCGATCTTACTTTGCATTTAACTGCGGCAACCGTGATGATCAGCACAAACTCAAAACAGCCGCACGAATTTTCAGATCACTAGCCGCAGTGAAAGGGCTAGCGAGGGCGTTAGTGTCACTAACCTCAAGAACAGAACAGAACAGAATTTTGAACAAACATAACGGCAACAAATATACAAATATAAACGACTTCAAAAAACACTGGAAAACAATTAAAAATTTGAAATGAATATTTTCAGTGACGTAGAAATTGAAAACAAAAAACCGCATCAAACCTTGAAAATATATGTATATATAAATATATATATATATATATATATATATATATATATATATATATATATATATATATATATATATATATATATATATATATATATAAATACAGGGTGATTTCACGGTGGATGGCACATTAGACCTTTCTGGTGAACCATTCAACGGATCACTTTGAAATTTAATGGAGGGCATAGCCGGACATTCTCTACCCAACTGAAATATTTTTGGTAATGCGGTGTTGCCACTTCTATTAGAAGGTAGTAGCAACTTTGATTTTTCAAATGGAACACCCTGTATATTATATTATCTTTAGAATCTCCAACATTTTCCCAATAACTTTTCATGATATTTTTCTATACCTATCTGTTACCGTTTTCGAAATAACAATTATTTTCATTTTTTTTCTTCGGAAATCAAGACCTATTGAAACGCTGATATCTTCGAGTTGAGAAGTACGATGACATCGAAATTTGGGTTGGAGTTTGGTGTTACTTATATGCTTCCTACTCTCCAGTCTAATCTGCGTTACTCCAATACAGGGTGGTAAAAAAATTCAGTTATTTTGTTTGCTTGAAAATGTGACTGAAAGTTGATTATTTCAAATAGAATGCCCTGTATATTATTGAAATTTCGAAAAGCTGCTGAAATTTTCTTTTTATTTATGTTCATACCTTTACCTAACTAGTCAAGTTTCGGAGTTATTAGCATTTATTTGTGGAAATGTTCCTTGTACATGGTGTCCCCATTCGGTATGTGGTGAGCATGCCATGATCACTATTTGACAGTAGCGTTGTGAAAATCAACTAATAATATCGAGATTTTTTTCAATTTAGAAGTTGCAAATACCTTCAAAAACGATGGAGCAAAACTATTCAAACGAAGTTCTTATGAATTTATTCATTATTTTTGGACAGTTTGATAAAATTATCAGCAGAAAATGTAAAACTTCAATAAAATGTATCCGAAACTACGACTAATAAACCTTAAGAAATTTATACAAATTCAATTTAATTTCAATGCGTATGACTTCAAAAAAGCAACAAGAGACTTGATAGTGGAAATATTGTTATAAATAATCATAAAGAAGGAAAACAACCGAATCGCTGGCCGTTCACTTTCAAGCACCTCAAAATGCGGGCGTTGACTGATATCGAACTGGCAGATCTGATTTCATTCGGATCCAAAGCTTCAAATGTTTGGGTAATACTTTGGTAAAAATTCGTCTCTCGAACGCACACCAAAAATAATAAACAAATTCTTAAGAACTTAGTTTGAATAGTTTTGTTTCATCGTTTTTGAAGGTAATTTCAACTTCTGAGATGTCAAAAATATCGATATTATTAGTAGATTGTCACAACGTTACTGTCAAATAGTGATCATGGCATGCTCATCACATACCGAATGGGGACACCATGTACATGGAAAATTTTCACAAATAAATGCTAATAAGTCCGAAACCTGAATAGTTAGGTATTGATATGATACATGGATAAAAAGAAAATTCCAGCAGCTTTCCGAATTTTCAATAATATACAGGGCATTCCATTTGAAATAATCAACTTTCAGTCACTTTTTCATGCCAGCAAAATAACTGATTTTTTTTACCACCCAGTAACGCAGATTAGACTGAAGTGTAGGAAGCCGCTAAGTATCACCAAAAAATTATTTGATTCGAATTGTGAACATTTCTTTATGTGAATTCATGACTTTCTGCAAACTTTTGATCATTGAAATTCATTTGAAGTTTATTAATTTTAAACAAATTGCAAACGGAAAAAACTATGGTTCATAAAATCTTCAGTTACTAACTACGTGCCAATATCGAACGGTAAGGGAAACCACAGAAACCTTCACCCATCTACAAAACAGGTTCTAGAATATTTGTTTTTAGCAGTAGTCTTCAAAAAGACAATAGAAGCAATTTATCTCATTTAATTACATCTGTTCCAGAAATGATGAATATTGTGTATGTGATTCATTGTAATTTGGTTATTTTGAAGATGTGGATGGTATTGAAAAAATTGAATCGGTATTTGATGTTGATCTACTACCTTTCTCTAGTAGACCAACATGGTGGCGAATGCTTTATATCTGTTATTGCTGGAAAATATGAGTAAATAACAAAAAAACGCAAGCAAGATTAATTAAATATGTCTATATATATATATATATATATATATATATAAATATATATATATATATATATATATATATATATATATATATATATATATATTTATATATATATATATATATATATATATATATATATATATATATATATATATATATATATATGTATATCTATATATATATATATATATATATAATATATATATATATATATATATATATATATATATATATATAAATATATATATATATATATATATATATATATATATATATATATATATATATAAATATATATATTAGCCATAGCAACTAGAAAACTGACATTAGTGAACAATTAACATTTTGTCTCGAAACTTCTGACTTTCTAGAGTATCGAAATATTGAACCTAATTTGGCGAACGAAAAAAATTAAACGTGAGAAGAGACAAACCTATGCTTCATTATTTTTTTCGCGGTTGTGGCCATCTGAATTTACTAATTACGTATTATTCAGTCCAATATCAGCAGTCAGATATGTTGAAGTTAAGTGGTAAAAATGAACGGTTGGTTTTGGAATTTTTTCAGAAGATATGTTAGTAATTATTTGATCAATGATAATGAAGCAGTTTCAAAATTTCAATAATTTCATTGAAAATGAAAAAAAACGAAAACACATTAAATATTGCTGATATTACTGTCATATATACAAACAATGAAATTATTTCAAAAGAACTATACCTATATTATATACTTATGCAAATGTGTTCGAATGAAAAGTTATATAGAATCTAAATCAGAGAAAATATTCAGTCAACTGTCAGTAGAAATTCAATGATGATTTTGCGCATTTCAATTTGAGTATTATAATTTCTTTTGAATCTTTGTTGAACTGTAGTTGAGAATCTTGAAAAATCTTATATGTTCCACTTCAA
Organism: Cynegetis impunctata; assembly: GCA_030704885.1. Taxonomy (NCBI): domain Eukaryota; kingdom Metazoa; phylum Arthropoda; class Insecta; order Coleoptera; family Coccinellidae; genus Cynegetis; species Cynegetis impunctata. The sequence continues at coordinate 302,990 of JARQZK010002222.1, forward strand.
CATTATAAACATGAAACTTAATTTTATTCAATCATTAACTTGCGAACAAGAATAGAGTAGATCTCATGTATGAGAATCATTCATTAAGGAAATTCATTCATTTGCCTTTTAGAAGAATATTCTTTCCTATTTGACTGATTTTCTAATTGTATAACTCTGTAAAGCTGCATGGGACTTCTATCTCAAATTTAGATCGTTTCTCTCGCGATGTTATAAAATAAAAAACTAGAAGAACTTTCACATTGTCCTTATGCTTTCATCTGAATATGAGCTGGAGTAATTAATAACAAAAATGTTGTTTTATCATTTTCTTAATTCATTGTTCGCGCTTTAACGTAGCATAACTAATTATACTTGACTGTTCCGAATACGTTTATTATTGATTAATATTCAGTCTCCATTCAGCATAATAAAGGACTGCTTTCACTATCAATTACCAAATAAATTGTACTCAGTAGATGCCATGTAATGTTAATTGTGTATTAGATGAAAAGAACAAATGAATTTAACAAAGCGAAAGTAACACAATGAGACATGGTAAGTGTTTTTATTTCTCAATCATTAACGCCAATGACTAAAACTTTGTATTAAATCAATATACAATATTTCTTCTTCGATTTTCATTTTGCTTCTTCTGACTCTTTTAAAATACTTTGATTTCACGTGCGCGATGACTCACTAAACGGATATTATTTTCTGTATTTTTTATTCATTTTTATGGAGTCTTCTGAATATTACATCGAAAGCATGTTCCTGTTTTGTTCATTCGCTTCAATTTGTAATCAAGAATCCATTAGTTTTGATAATATGCTGATTGTTCACTACTCTGCATGAATTAATCTTGCATATTCCATATTCATTTGTTATATTCATTATTAAATTTTGGATTGATTAGGCCGATACTTGGTGTAAATTAATAAACATATTGAAACAATGGTTAAAAATATGATAAGATTTACAGCAGCACTGAAGGCTTAATTATGGGAAAACCTCTGAGCCATTTGTTGGCTGAAGTATTCATGGATAATTTGAAACAGTTAATTCATAATCATCCTGTTAGTCGAAAATTAGTTTATTGGTTTAGATATGTGGATGATATTATTTGTTGTTTCACTGGTACTCTTAGACAACTAGACAGCTTTCAAACATTCATTAACACTTTACACCCTAATATAAAATTCACTTTAGAGATGGAAAAAGATAACTCAATTAACTATTTGGATTTGAAAATAACAAAAGTAGATAACAAACATAATTTTTCAATTTTACGCAAACCATCGCACACTGATACCGTCATACATAGTACTTCCCTACATCCATTCCAACACAAAATGGCAGCTTTCAATAGTATGGTATATCGTTTAGTAAATATTCCACTTTTAAACGCCAATTTCAACATCGAGAAAAATTAAATTAAAAAAAAATTAAACAAATTGCCGTAAATAATAATTATGATCCCAATATTATAGACAATATGATAGATAAAAAGTTTCTCAAAAATGCGATTAACCAGGTGTACCCCCTTACTAAAAATAATATCAAATATAACAGCCTCACTTTCATCGGAAATTCAAGTGAAAAACTTAAATCTCTCTTATCTAAGCACACAATTAACATTGCTTATCGTACCGGTAATGATTTAGGAAATCATATAAAAAATAATGAATCCAAAGTTCGTAAAGATAATAAATCAGGAGTTTATAAAATTAATTGTGGCGATTGTGATGAGTTTTACATTGGTAGAACTTTTAGAAGTTTTCAAACTAGAATTTAAGAACACAAACGTAGCTTTGTTAATCAGAAGTCGGATTCACATTATGCAAACCATTCAATCCAAGAAAATCACACATTCAATTTCAATTTTAAAATATTAAATACTGAAAGTAATTGAATCAAACTTAATATTTTAGAATCATTACAGATAAATAAAAACAAGCATTCCGGTCTCCTATTGAATAGCCAAATCGACCATACTTCAAGCCCCCTTCTTAATCTTTTAAAAATTACCGAACTACCCGACTAGCAGTTCAGAATTGGTTTTTCCTTTTCTGATAATTATTTGTAACCATCTTTGTATTTACTTCTTCTACATAATTTGTCATTTCTTGTTTTCGATATAACAGAGAATCATAGTTAGTTTGCCATTAGCATCTGAAGAAGGTGAAGTTCCACTGAAACGTGCGTCATGCGTTATTTCTTATAATAAATGTGTAAATTGTTATTTTTAACCATTGTTTAAATATATTCATTATTATTTATATAGGTACTTTATTATCCAATTAGAAAAAAATTGTGTTATGGTATATTAGTAGATATGGTTTTTTATTGATCAGGGCTTATATTTATAACATCGAAGGTTAGTTCATTTCATGTCAAACATTTGAACAAGTATCATAAGAAAAGTTCATTTTTTTTCTGTCAAGTACTAGAGTGTACAATAATTCACTATATTCGAATCAGAATCGATTGTCTCAAGATTTTTTGGAGGAATTATGTCAACTGATCTGTAGCGTGATATATTTACTTCTACTTAATATGCGTTGACAAGTTACTCGCTACAAGTAGCAGTATAATACAGAGAGTACATGTTAAAAGGCTTCTGCTAAAATAACAAGAAAATTAAGTCTCTTCAGAAAAATGCCAGGACATGTTCATTCTCATCTTGAGGGAGGGAAATTTTCACAGAAATAACATTCCCGAAAATTCACCCTTGTGGAAGTGGTAGCAACCATTTATCTTTTTTTGAAATTGATAGCTCTGACTAGTATGTCGTGAGAAAGGTCCTTCCATTGTCTCCTTCTGCTGAAAAATTCAGTTTCAATCTAAAACCTGCGGCGTAAATTTTTATTCAATAAGTGAAAGTATGGTTTCTTTGGCTGTTCACGACAAATGTCTGATGGCAAGAAAATCGAGTTTTTGATACAGAAATAAGAGAAATGCACACTTTGATATAAAATTTACAAATTTTTATAACGAAAAATGCAGTAAGTAATTTTACTGTTCTACATACTGATAGAAGAAAAAATCATTCAGTGCAGTGAATGTTCGAATTGGTTCACGTTTTCCTGCATGCAATGATGAAAACTCGATTCGAAGCCTTCTCTCACGTTCGGCAACATTTCTGAAAATATTCTTCTGCTCTCATTTTCAGTTCTTCAATTATTTCCGGTGCTGTTTCGGATCACATATTTTGCAGATGACCCCACGGCAAAAAAGCTAATGGATTAAGATCCGACGAACGAGCTGGCCATTCTATGGGACACCTTCTTTCTATCTATTGATTAGAAAACCGTTGGTTCAAAAATTCCCTAACAGGAGCAACGTAGTGCGGAGAAGCGTCGTTTCGCTGGATATATAACCGATTCTCATCAAGTAGTTCCTTATTTGCCAATAAATGCGTTATCTATGGATGAACTGTGTTGCGCAAGAGGTCCCAGTATATGAATACCATCTATCCCAATCTAGATGTTGATATTCTCAGGTCGTTATGTGTGCACTTCCCGAAATTCATTAGGATTCGTATATTTCCAGAAGCGGCAGTTACAGCGATTCAAGGTGCTATTCAGATAAAAACTACATTAAGCAAGTGACCGAATGCTGTTTGTTTACTACAACCTTCCCTAGCACAGCTTCCTCCATTTCTTCATTGGTCACTGACGGTTATGTTTGTGATTGCATACTGACCCTCTTTTGACAAACCTATGGAGAAGCCTTTAAATATAAGTAAGAGTAAACAAGGCTTCTGGAATGGCTTCATTGAAAAGGTCAGCAGCAGTTTGATACTTGATATTATTAAATAGTACAAAACAACTATTTCGACACAATGAGCTGTAGTATCAACCAATATTACTACCAATTTTAAGAAGACATTGAATCAAAATGAAACAAACAAAATACTTCAAGCAATTCATCTCTTCTCACTGATTGACATCAATGTGGAAATCTGGTAGATATCACACACCTGCTTAACAATTATTTCTGTATATGTGAATTGACAAGACAATTTTTAGAAAGAGAAATACACGCATTACCAAAATCGGGACTTGATAAAAAATATAGAGTAAACCTTTTTACGCTACAATTGAACGAGGGTGTAGCTTTCCCTCCTCTTGGAAAATGTAGAAATTTGTACCATTTCATATTATGGTTGTATTTCTCTGATTTCTATATCAATAACACAATTTTTTTTAATACGCATTTATCAAAAAAAGGGTGAAAACCTTACTTTCACTTATTGAATGGAAAATAACGCCGCAGGTTTTCAAGTGGAACAAAATTTTCTAGCAAAATCATGGAGACAATAACAGTTCCTTTCTCACGATATACCGCTCGGTGCTGTCCCTTTTAAGGAAGGTCAAAAGTTGCTACCACTACTACAGGAGTTAATTTTTGTGAATGTTATTTCTTGGAAATATTTCCTATTCAGGATAAAAGTTGACGTTTTATGGTATTCTTATGAAGATATGTAATTTTCTTATTATTTTAGCGGAATCTTTTTAGAAGGTAGGTACACTCTGTGTTATATATATGAACCAGCAGTTCGAAGGTTTTTCACAGACAATTTCGTAAATTACTTTCAGATAAAATTATCGAGTCGATTATCAACATTCATTTCGAGAATTTTAACTCCAGACACTATTTTTTTTCACGTACATTTCAATATTCATGTTACTGAAAAATTTTGAGAATCTGATTTCAGGATTCACCCAAGAAATCAAATAATGATTGACATTGTTGTTGATGTCAGTACGTTTTTGTAGAAATGCCTATTCGTCATATTTGATTGTGATGCTGGTTAGTCACTTCCTCATTTTATTGATGATTTTCATACTACGTGCCCATAATTTTTGCAAAATTGATAATTTCTATACATTTCGAATAACTTTTTTTGTATCCATTCTACATTGAGAAGCCTAATTGAAAAAAATGGACAAATGAAAGAGAGAGAGAGAAATAGCTTTATTGTAATATAATATTACAAAATTTTGTAGACAAAGCAGATATAAAAAATTAAAAATAAAGTTCAACAATGATAACTAATCAAACAAAATACACTTTCAATCGGTGGGCAAAACAAGAATCTATTAAAATAGAAGAACCAAACAGAAAAACATTTATGAGTCAATTATGTAAAACATATGTTGAGAATAAAAATATTTGTCAATTAAACTAATTTTACACATATAAAATTTTGTATATTACAGAAAAAAATATTTGAAAACATCAAGACATGTTGCTACCAAATATGGAATTCAAGATTATATAGTACATTGTGAAACTCAGTTACAGAATAAAATTCTAGTACTGAGTAAACAGACGGATTCGAATATGAATAGTGCAGGAAGAGTCAGAATTTTTTAAAGTAGAATTCGCAATGTATCCTTCTGCTCAGATCAAACATTTAATGAATTGCTCTTTTTTGCAATCTGAAAACAGACTCGAAGTGGAAGAGGTTGCAGGAACCTCAATAAGGCAAACCATAAAGAATTTAAGATTCGAATAAAGAACAGTATGTCGATAACGCAGCAGAAATTGAAAGCTCTCTACAAACTGCTTTAATGGCGAAACATGCAGAAGAAAATTTTTTTGTTAATATGTTTATATGAGTAGACCATTTGAGCGACTCCTCAATGAAGAGACCTAAAATTTTCACTGAGTTCACTATCTGAATTGTGTTATCGTTTAGGATAATAGGTGGTAGGGTTCCTCTGTAAGACATTACTACAGTTTTATCTAGTCCATTCGAATCAGACCAGGCCTTAATAGCCATCAAATCTTTACTTATGATTGACTGTGAGGCCTGCATATCAGAGTTACTCCAAGTTACACTGGTGTTAGCGAACAAAGTAATTCTTCCACTTATTCTCAAGTCCACAATATCGTTGATGAAAAGAAGAAAGAGAAACGATGTGAATCACATGAAATAATTTATTACAACTGAATAATCTCGGGCAATGTGAACAGACCAAAGACCAACTATATTTCAAAATTATATCACTGAAAACTCACATTACATAATACAGTCAACATGATAACATTTTGTCGAGCAGACAAACAAATAACTTGTTCTTCCATTATGGATTTTTAGAACGAAATGGCGAATGCGCCAGCCCGACCAGAATGAAATTAAAATAAAATGAAACATGGGAAGCAATTTTCATTTTATACGACAATTTAATGAAAATTCTATTTGATGATTCCTTCAGATAATACTACAAATTACATAAAAATATTTTTTTTGTGGATTAGCAGATAAATTATGAAATATTAAATGTGTTGGAACGGTCTTTGCACTGAGAAAAAGAAAAGATTTTCTGTTAAATGCTAAATGAATTATTATGTCGATTAAGTTTCATTGAACAGTCAAAATGTCAGTCGTACTACTTTCATGAGTGCTCAATATCACGACAAATCCATTACATACCACATCCAAATGATGATAGCTTCAATTATTATTGACTACTTCATCAGTTGAAATGTTCAATAACAGGTAATTATTAAATATCTTACCTGTAGTGGTATTAGGTTCAGGATGAATATAGCTTATTTAATATTTTTATTTACCACTACCAATGATAGCACGTATGAGATTTCTTCCTGTGATGTCAAGATTTACCACTACAAAGAGTAGTAAAAAAGCCGAAAGATTACGAAGTAACAATCACGTGATGGTTCAGCTTCCGATGTGTCGCCATTTTTATCATTATTGTTTTCCGTATTGCCGTTCGTGATTTGTGCACCCATTCTCATTGTTTTAATTTTGCACTACTGTTCCAAGTTGAAGTTCAATGTTTACGAATAGATACCTAGAATGGAAAGCTTACTGATGCAATGGAATTTGGATATTTCAATACCTGTAATCAACGGTAAGTCATAGGTACTGTGTTTCATAGCTAATTTGGAATGGCACTAACGGCTTTAGTAAACTTAAAGGCAGAATTTATAATCGCACGTATGTTTGTCTGACATAGTGGGTATCTCCTAATTCTTTCAAATTTGATTAACCTTATCAACTAGATATATGTAAGTATATACCCATATGACATTTTTCCATATTAAATTTATAACTAACTGCATATTATTGAAAAGTCAACACCTTATTTGTGTAGAATTGTGTGGAAACCTTAGTCTTTTGTATTTTGCAGAAATAGAAGATGAACAACTTGAAGAAGAAAGCAACTTTTGGATGTATTGGGCCGATACTTGGTGTAAATTAATAAACATATTAAAACAATGGTTAAAAATAACAATTTACACATTTATTATAAGAAATAACGCATGACGCACGTTTCGGTGGAACTTCACCTTCTTCAGTTTGCCATTAGCATCTGAAGAAGGTGAAGTTCCACCGAAACGTGCGTCATGCGTTATTTCTTATAATAAATGTGTAAATTGTTATTTTTAACCATTGTTTTAATAAGAAAGCAACTGACTAAAGTACAATTATGAACCTTGAGGGAAGTTCTAAATCTTTGGGACAGGACAGAATATCGAATGAATTAATTTTCAAATACCCTATTTATTGATTACTAACGTTGAATAAACCAGCCTGTAAACATTGTCTTGCTTTTATTACATAATTAAAATTGGTTCTGTTTCCGAAAAACAACATAGTACGTATGAAATACTCATTTAGTGAAGTTATAATGAACCTGCAAAAATCTCTGATATTATATCAGTGCTGATAAATAATAACCATAGCTTTCTGGACAAAAATAGAAATGGTAGTAGTATACATTGTCATATACGAGTAAATGCTAGGTAATACCCTTATTTTGTTATGTAGTATTCCATGCCACCGATAAATGAGAACAAATCGACAAGTAGAAGTTACTTGTTTGTAGTGGTAAATAATAACCAAACAGGAAAAGTACTTGATGCTTTGAGCTTCAGTATTCATTATTGTTTGGATCATACTATTTTGTAGTGGTAATATTTAATAAATGTGGAACAAAACTAAATTTGAATTCACAACGTTTATTATCACAAAATATTTTGAACAATATAACACATCATCGGGCAGATTGAGTTAAGATTGAGTTCATAACTCAATCTGCCCGATGATGGCAGTGATCGAAATTGCAATCGCAGTGTTATATTTTTCAAAATATTTTGTGATAATAAACGTAGTGAATTCAAATTTAGTTTTGTTCATCATGTTAAATTATCACGTAGTAACGACGGATTCCATCAACTATTTAATAAATGTAGTGATTGGCGCCTATTTGACCACAACGCTTGGTATAATATAGTTATCTTTCGGTATTCATTACCGTCATTAGAAGTCAAAAAAGCAGTTACTAGCAGAAGAATTGTTATCGCTAACAAGAATACGAGGGTCATTATCGATTCCAAATCATGAAATATTTTACTTATTTCTCCAGACGGTCTACCTTCTTTATCTTAAGCTAACATAGGTATATGACTTGAGGTAACTTACACATAATAATCAGTCCAAATCGAGAAACGAACAACGAACAATCTTAGTTGCAACAGCTGAATTTTCTAATCTAATATAATAATGCCAATGCAGGAAAGAATGACACTCTAAAATGATTTATTCTTTCTGAATTTCATAAGACTTGAGCTATGAAACAGTTTCAAACTCATATTTGAAAAATGAAATATGATAGAATTGTAGAAATAGAGTTCTCGTTTTCAGATTTTTAGGTACATACCAAGCATTCTATTTAAAATTTGGTGTCTATACTATATAAAAGAAATATTTTCATTATTAACGCAGAAGGTTGTTATTATTCAATATATATCTTCTTAGTGTTTTAATTGAGTTCGTTTGTGCTTAGTTAGCCCTACTCATAAAGAGTAGTATTAATTTTTGAAAATTTGCGAACATTGATGGACAGTAGCATAAATGCTTGGAGTTACATTTGTTACCACAGATTCCAAAAGTTCAATCGAAAACAATTTTCCGTTTATATTGAGATTATTTATTCATATTCAAAATTTTTCTGTAAGTTGAATAATGTCGCTTTCAAATGAGATATCATGTCACATATATAAAAGCAATTTTCCATTAAATGGGATCATTTTGGCGTATTGATATTACGTAGTCACGAAAAAACAGTATTTAAGACTACAATTGTTGCTATCAACATTAATGAACTGTTAATACTCAGTTAATGATATATTTATGTTTTACTCTCACGAATATTGAGTCATACTGAAGCTTTTTTATAAGTAAGTAAGTAAGTAAGTTTGTTCATTAAATATGAAAATCCTAATATTCACAATACATTTCTTAAATAAACAATATAAGATTGACAAATATAAAAAAAAATTGACAAAATGCAACACGCAACCAAAAACCACATCACAACCACCAAATCCAACAGTAAACATTCAAAATAAAATATAAACACTTTCACAACTATATCACAGGTATTTTGAGAGTTTTCTTTTGAAGGTTATAAGTGTATTGCAGTCTTTAACTTCATCTGGTAAGGAGTTATACTGAACTATACCCCGAACAAATAATGAGTTCATACCCTTTCTGGTATTGGATCTGTCTATATGGAAGTTGTTTGATCCTCTAGTATAATAATCGTGAACTTCATGATTGCACCTGATAAACCGATTGAAATAGTCTGGCATAATTCCTTTGATTATTTTAAATATGAAGATCATTGCAAAAAATGTCAATCTTTTGGCTACTGATTGCCATTGCAAAATCTCTTGCATGTGAAGTATAGGTGTGTATCTACTACATTTCAGAATTAATCTCATTCCACGGTTTTTGAGTTTTTGAAGAGAAGCTTCACTGTTATTGTCCAGAAGAAATAGTACTGTAGAACAGTAATCAAAATGTGGTTGAATGATACTATTATAGACTGTCATTCTTGCTTTCATTGATATCTGCGCAGCTATTCTTGAGAAGAAAAATAGCTTCTTTGATATTTTTTTATGAATCATTTTAAAGTGTTCCCTGAAACTTAAATTTTCATCCAATACAACTCCCAGGTACTTGAACTGTTTCACAATTTCTATTTTCTCACTCTCCATCATTAATGTTATATTATTCTTATCTATTTTTTTTCTCCTATTATGAGTAGAAATGATCATAGCCTTTGTTTTTTGTACATTTAGTTTCAACTTATTCCTTTTCAGGTAGTTTTCAAGATTAATTAATTCATCGTTCATTCTCTGAACAGCTGTCTCCAAGCAATCATCACCAATAGCCAACAACGTATCATCCGCATAAAGATTCACAAATTCACAATTAACAGAGCAGTTTATGTCATTCATGTATAGTATGAACAAAAGCGGGCCAATGACACTACCTTGTGGTACACCTATATTTATCTGCCTCGTAGTAGAGAATTGGTTATTTATTTTCACAATCTGTTTTCTGTCACTCAGGTAGCTTTCCAACCATTTCAAAGCACTGGATTTAATACCATATGATTTTAATTTCCGCAATAGAATACCTCTGTCAATTGTTTCAAAAGCTCGTTTCAGATCAATGAACACCGCCACAATATATTTTCCCTTATCCACCAACCGGTTCCAACTAGTAATAGTCAGTTGCAACGGTGTTTCACAAGAGTGTCCACTACGAAAACCCGACTGATTTCCTAGGAATATGCCGTTATTATTTATATGTTGAATTATTTGTTTATATGCAGCTCTTTCAATTACTTTTTCAATATCGAGTAACGTATTGACTAGTCTGAAATTCACTGCATCATTTGAATTTTTTATTTTTGGTATGGGTATTATAATGGATGTCTTCAGCTCACTCGGAAATGTGCCTGTTGAGAAGGATGTGTTAATAAGATTCAATAGTTCAAAACCACAAGTATCAATGGTATTTTTTAAAATTTGACCATTTATGACATCATGTATAGTTCCTTTATTTTCCAGATTAGATATTATTTTTTTAAGTTCATTTAGGTTAATATCATTAAATTTTTCAAGGCTAGTTCTCATCTTTGGGAGATGGACGGCGGACCATTCCTCATTATTATTTATAGTATCTATTATATCCTCCACACTTGATATGAAATACCCATTGAAACAATTAGCAATATCGCTCTCTGATTTCGCGATGACGACTCCATCACTCAATTCGAATTTTATCATTGGATTTGAGAATGAAAGTTTTTCCCTACGAATCAACTGTTTCATTGTCTTCCACATTTGTTTGGAATCTCCATAATGGGAATCAATTGCATTTTCGTAATACAATTTTCTTTTCATTCTGAGACTGTTATTTACCTCATTTCTATATATCTTGTAGATATTCCAAAGACTCTGCTTTTCTTCCAAGTTGCCATTAGACTATCTGAAGTTCCTATAAGCATTATCACGATTTTTTGCTTTAATATGAGTTTCCTTGTCATACCAAGGTAAGCTACTTCTATTATTTTCAAATACTTTCACTGGACAAACCTCATCAACCACTTTTTTAAAATTTTTTGATATTTCAACAAATATAGTGTTTACATCTATACAATTTGATAGCCAACTACAATCAATCAATCTCAAATTCATCATGTGAAAACTGTTTTCATTATATCTTCTGCACATCCTTGACACTTGATGTAGGGCTCTAGTGTTACTTACAATGTTAACTGTTATGATATCATGATCAGTTATCTTTGGAACTTTGTGTACCTTCGCAATAATATTGGAGTCATTAGTAATTACATAGTCGATCAGAGTTTCACTTGCAGATGTACATCTTGTCGGTTCACTTATGATCTGTTCCAAACCATATTTCATTATTGACTCCTTAAATTTATTTCCATAAAAACTATCAACCAAATAATCAAAATTGAAATCACCTACAATAACTAACCGCCCACCCTTTGTGGTAATCTTGTCACATAGTTCTTCGAAATCGTTTATGAACTTTACATGGTTTCCCTTAGGAGAATGATACAAAACACCTAAGTTAATTTTGGTATTACCAAACTGCACATTTGCCAATATCCACCAGTAATTATAATCCCCAATTGTTATTTTAGTGTTCGCAGTGATAATTCCCTGTCTGACATACATGAGCACACCACCTGTATGACGGGTATTTGAATCACATCTTATTAAGTTGTAATCTTTGATATTCAGTTCAATTTTTTCAAAGTCTTCCGTAGTCCTAGTTTCACTCAGGAGAAGTATTTTTGGATTATAACATATTAGTTGTTCAACTATTTGATCCCTATGTGCTATAAAACTCTGTGCATTAACGTATATAATATCTGAATGGTACTGAATATTAGGATAAGCTACTGAAAATTTCGACTTTGTTCAACAATTGTTGGTATGTTGTTTATGTACCTTATTGTTTTGTTGGTGTGTCCTGCGTGTTTCAGCTCCTCCAATTTACCCTTAATTTGAAGAAAATATTCCCTTTGTTTTTTTGTTTGGTCTGCATATATACGAATGCTTGGTATTTTTTCAATGATCTTTTGCTTTTCCTTCAGAAACTTATTTGCAACCACCTTGTTTTCAAAGCAGATTTTAACTGGGCGAGTCTTCTGTTGACTAAATTTCCCCAACCTCTGAAATTTGAATTCCTCATCTCCACAACTCTCCACATTTCTTATAATCTCCTTTATGGTCCTTCTCTCAGTTTCAATCCTAGCTCTGTTGTTAGCTTCATTCACTTCATTTACGTTGAAAATAATGACATTTGAAGCTCTATTCTGTCGTTCTAACATTTCATTTATTATTGTTTCCGGCTCCATTTCACTCTTCTCCAGTCTCTCTACACGTCTTCGGAGTTCTCTGTTTTCATCACTTAGAGCCTTGAGATGATTATTTATTTCTTCACTTAACTGGTTTTGTTGTTCGAGACCATTTCTCAAAGCTATAACAGATGCTCTGAAATCACGCAATTGGTCTTCCCAGTCTCGTTTTATTGGTTCAAAAAACTCTTTTAGCACTATTTTCATCATATTCTTCATTGAGTATTGCAAATATCTGAGAAATTTTCTTCAGAAAATCAGTTAAATGAACAGTTTCTGAATAACTGGAAACATAATTATTGTGATCAGAAACAGTTGACAATCAGTACATTAGTAATAAAACATTTACGCATTAATTTGCAAGTGTAACTCGACATAAATTTACATATATTGTACCTATATGTAAATATGAATTGCCATTCAAATGAAGTTTTGATGAAATTATTTATTGTTCATTGGCAATGTAATAAAGTTTTATTAAGATTATGCAGAAAGATCATTCAAATGTACCCTGATAATCAAAACAATTTTTACGAGTGAGGTGACTTGAAAAGAAATGTGAACATGAAACTTATGGCAATGAGTGGATAAAGTAATAAAAGAACTTGATACAAGTTTCTGATATTGATTGACTATCTTTTCTTTCTTTTTGTTATCTGAAATACTGAAATTATTTGTCTTAAATTGGTTCATTATAGTTTCTTCATTTGAACTCACAGGTTTCAGAAAATATCGTTCCGTTCTCGGCTTTGACCCATAATTAATGAAACTGTCTTGTAATCGTCCAAACTTTCTTTTATTCATTGTTTCATCTGAACTTTCCGTGCAAATCCCAACGGCCGTTATGATCCGAACAGAAAATTTCTCAGAGGTGTATTCGGATTTCTATATTTTGCAGTTGCTCATTAAAAATTGAAACTCTGGATACATTTCATTTAACTTTCTGAATATTCTGGTTTTGAATACCTCAAAAGATCCTATTTCTATAGAAACTTGCTTCTATCTGTGAAACCTAATTATTCAGGTTGAGAACCTAAATATATAATTTTTAAGGGGATTTAATTGTCTTCCAGAATACAAGATATTGGAGGTTACTTCTTAAGAAACGATTTTCATATTTAGCCAGCGGTGTGAAAATTTTATGAGGAATAAAATCGAGTGTTAACTAAGAGTGAAATGTTACGTTCCGTTGCGCAGAATACTATGCGCACCTCGAGATTATTAGTATACCGCCGCATATATTAGGGTATACCGGCAACTGTTGATGAATGTATAGTTACTTATATCTAGTGATACTTATATTCGTGCACAAAGAAACATAATCAATGAGTGTTGAAGTAAGTAAAATATTGAAAGATATAAAAACAAACTGATTTGAATGACACTTGAATGCGACTTATTTTATTATTTTTTTTTGCGTCCGTGTGAGAGGAAAAATCTTTTATAGACTACCCTGAGAGTATCCTGCACGCATTCTTAGGGTGTGTGTGAAACTCCGGATGTTACTGGTTACTCACTAAAAAACCTCTCACACATTCCTTGGAGTAGTTCTTCATCCTGCCCTTACAGCTTCCCTTAACAAAAGAGATGAGCTGCAAGCGGCCTCTATAGTCCATGGGACCTGATGACTCGAAGTGACCCGAGCAACATGCTTTCTGCATTCTGCGCGTCAATATATCGGCCAGAGATCTGCATGCCGGAATAATTTTCAGTTCTGTCACATAGTTAGCTCTCATTCCGCCTAGACAACCTATGATTAATACGACCATCCTAACTTTATGCCCTGGGTATAGTGTCCTCAGCTCGAACATAAAATCTCTGTATTTTTCCCTTTTCTGTTCTTCCTTCATCACCACATTATTTTCGGCAGGGGACGAAAACTCGACAACAAACAATTCTCTGAGCTCTTTGTCCAGTAGGACTATATCTGGCTTTATTGCGTGGATCTGCCGAGTTGTTGGAAAAGCATAGTTCCAGTATATGCGAGCTCTATCGTTCTCAACGACCGCTTCAATTTCTAGTGGAACATATGGTAGCACTGGTTCTTTGTCTATACCATAAACTCCTCTCAGATGGAAGTAGAGAATTCGGAGCGCCCCATTATCTTTCTATATACCCTGATGGAGCACGGACTCTGCAAGCAGACGGGATGTGCATAAGAGTTTCCTGCTGATTATGGCATGCTCTGCAAGTTGTTGGGGTGTCCACTTTCATTATGTTCTTTTCATACCATCTTGTATTTATCACTCCATCTTGACAAGCCATAACAAATCCCTCCGTTTCCGACTTAAGCCCAGCCGACTTCAAAAAGGCAAAGGATAATTCTTCCGACAGGCCCTGTTCTTCCAAATTCCTGTAATATTTGAAGTGCAGATTTTTACTCATATGATCTCCGAGTAGTGTTTTCAGTTGTGCCTGTCTTATCTGCCTACCCAGTCTTCCTTGTTCGGCCGACGTGATCGGTGTTGCTGCTAGCTCAGGCTCAATCGGTAATATAATAATAATAATAATAATAATAATAATAATAATAATAATAATAATAATAATAATAATAATAATAATAATAATAATAATATTATTATTATTATTAGAATTAACGAAAAGCTGCATGTTATTTAATTTATGTATGTATGTTTAATTAATTGCATATATCTTCTATATCTAATATTATATATTATATTATTGAAATTATTGTTGGAAATTACGCCGCATATATTAGGGTAACCGGCAACAGTTGATGCATGTATAGGTATATATGATACAACACATACCTAACCGTTAATTTGTGTTTTGATTTTATAGTGCAAGTGATTGAAGTTCATAAAATATTGAAAGATATATATAAAACTGAGGCATGACTGGAGTAAACTGGAATTCTATTTGAAAAAATGCACTTCACACCATTTTTGTTTACCGATAAAACCATATTTTTGGAACGACTTGTTCAACAATCCTTTACACAGAACTAAGATACAGGATTCTTCGAATATCACAGTATTCGGAATGTAATCAATTTTTTGAAAACCCTATTATATTCTGTAACAAAAATTGATTATGTTGTCTTCTCATAAGCCGGTGTTATCAACTCTGACTTAATGAAGTTCTGACAGACTTCAAATCGATTTCATATGAACGTCAAAAATCATTTCTTCTGAAGAACTATTTCTTTATTTTCTTGAACAATTTGTTTGCAAGTACTTCAGTATTCGATTCCTAACTACTTTCAATTTTCAGTATCTCATGTTACTTGTTATTATTTTCAGTTATCATGAAACTTTTGGTAGTTTTTTTATATATACAATATTCAGATGGTACTTACTCCTGTAAGTTATGCAATCTGCAAATTTCTACTAACGTTGAGACAACTTCTCAAATTCATGGGATAACAGAGAAACTATCGAGCTGAATTTGAGAAAAACGCATTCTTCAAGTCACGTCAATTGAATAGTTTCTCTTCAACTCATTTATAATATATTTTCAGATTTGTGCAGTAAATTTACTAAATAATAGAGAAAAAACTAGGCATAACTTCAATAATATTCAACCTATAAGGCATTTCAGGAACAGCAACTTTTGCCAAAACAGCATCCCTTAAGGTGAGCTACCAATTCAGAGACAAAATCTTCGAAAGAGAAGTTTCAATTCATAGCAGTTTTTCTTAGTAAAATAGATAAGGCAACGTTCATTCAATGGGACAGTTTAACAGATTTGACATACCTCTTTCAAAATTCACGTCCGATAAAAACGGTGCAATATATAACGTTAAATTGAAGGCCAAAATAGTTCGATTAGAATCGATAATTTTACTAACTATTGGGACTATTTTATGAATAATCAATAATTAGAATATGTTATCAAATCAAATATTCTGGAAAAGTAGGTCTGTGCAGTTTTGTGTATGATTGGGCGACATCGAAAATGTCACGTCGACAATTAATTGTTGACGCATCAACTACACTACTAAGTGACGTCAACAATGTCGACAGCTGTTTTAGCACAAAAACTATATCTGCAGTTAAAGTTGAACGTTGTTTTAATGAACTTTATAACAAACATTTGATAAAATCATAAAGTTAACGTTCGCATCTAAGCAGATAAAATAAAATGTTTTTCACTCTTCTATATCAATGGGTAAATTTAATGCCAAATCAGAATAAAAATTAACTTCAGTATTGTCACTCTGTAGAGTAAAATATGAGTGTACCATTATTTTCGAATGTTTGAGTGATAGTCTATTTCAGAAAAGTGTGAGAATGTATCCCCAGTTTGCGAACAATCTCTCAAGTTGAGCAGAAGATGCAGGAATTTTTAGTAACTCAAGAGCTACGCTACCTTAGATTAGGCACTCCATCTAAGCCATCCTCCAAAATACTGAAGTCTTGTTCACTTTTTTTTATCAAAATATTTTCAAATATGCCTGCAAAAATATTAGTGGTTCATATCACAGGAAGGAAAAACAAAGAAGGTTAAGTAGGTCTTCTGATTACTACTGATGATAATATATATTTCAACAATTTTAATATAGATTCTTATAGACCTACAGATAATTTCTATTACACATTATACATTATACACCAAACCTGTTCTAGTGTTAAATTTATCTGACGTTGTTGACATTGTAAGCATTGTCGACGTGTCCAGGGCGAATAAAAGTAAACAAGTCGACGCTCAACTCTGGTTGTGTGCCGACCTTTATATATATAAATTTTTCTTGTTGCCTGTATTGTTTTGTTCTTTATTTGTATTTTCTTAGGAACAACAGGTCATTTGGGTGAAAAAAACCGACTTACTAAACACATGACGCATTTATATTACGTAGAATAGTATTTTGTGTCTTCTGAAAGTGAATCCTGTATCTAGTATAATTTGAAAATAAAGAAAAGAAGATAAGAATTTTTCAAGACATCTAAATTCCGAAAAGAATATTTAAGGCCTGTATTCTCAAATTTGTTTGACGGACATTGCTGAAAGCATAGTAGATCTCAAATCAAGAAATGCGTGAAAGACTTTTGTATTCGAATGATCCTCTCAATAAATCAACCAATTCAAATTTCGTTTTTTTTTGAGTTAAAACTTTGTGGAAATAAATTTCTAATGAAAGCACGATGAGAAGAAGATACATAAATATGTGCTACAATATTTAAACATTTCATATCAATACAAATATATGTATATATATATATATATATATATATATATATATATATATATATATATATAATATATATAATATATATAAATATATATATATATAAATATATATATATATATATATATATATATATATATATATATATATATATATATATATATATATATATATATATATATATATATATATATATATATATATATATATATATATATATATTATATATATATATATATATATATATATATATATATATATATATATATATATATATATTATATATACAAGGAAGCGAGGAGAGTCTGGCAACAAGGTATTTTTTTTAAGATGATTAAACGTATAATCATCAAATTTTCCTCAGAGACGGATCGTTTGTAGCGGTGTAATTAAGTGGCCCCCAAGATCTCTTAACTTGACTCCACTTTATATCAGACATAACTGATTCAAAAACTCTCAAATGTCTTGAGATACAAACAATTTCTTCAAAAATGATGAACAATTCTATTGAAAGCTTCAAATACAGATTCTATTATTGCTAAGACACAGGTGCCCAACATTTTGAGCTCCTGTTATAAGGAAATTATTAATGTTTTTGCAAATTCGTATGAATTGAAAAAATAACATATTGTCTTGGAAAACTGTTACTCTTATTTTTTTAGTAATGTGGTATGTATTCTATATTTTTGAAAAGAGGACAAAATCAGCTTTTCTAGGATATATCACTCGACCTACGGTGCTATTCAAAAAAATTCAAGATGAAGCGGCGGTACACTGAATGCTGACATCACTCACTGAAGTTTGACAGGAACTCTGAAAAACGGAAAATAGAATCCTGTGCATAACCCTAAAATTTGATATTTTTACGTTCAATCGTTTCAAAGAAATTTTCGGTATATATATATATTTATATATATATATATATATATATATATATATATATATATATATATATATATATATATATATATATATATATATATATATATATATATATATATATATATATATATATATATATATATACATATCTAAAATAATGTCGTCATAATGGTATTTTCGGTTATACCGGCAATCACTATCAACTTTCTCATTCCGAATGGAACCATATATTTTTCACAACGATATTGGTCTCCCTGCATGATTTGCTACATGTTTAATCTAGGTTCTTCTACTTATTAAAAGAATGGTTAATAATAACAAATTCATTTATTTAAAGAAATAAAGCATGACGCACGTTTCGGTGGAACTGGAACAATTAAAAATAATACTTTTTCAACAAAAATTCTATAGTGTTTCTGAAAGTTCTGTAACATATAATGTATGCGAAATTGAATTCTATTTTCTTGACAAATTCGGTTATCTTCATTAGAAAGTTGAAGATGAAATAAACGCTCAGTTTGAAATGTTCTTAAACTGATATGCTATAAAGTATGAATTTCCTACATGACCTACTTTTTCACCCAAATATTTCATACATAATTCAGAATAGCTTCTGATCCTATTATTCAATGCAAAAAACTGTATATAGCAGAAGATAAATTAATATAGTAAACTGGGACGTTATTTCAAAAATTCTGAGATAATTAGACAAGAAGCTGGCAAAGCATCCACATTAATGTTACAAATGTCTACATATATATATATATATATATATATATATATATTTATATCAATATATATATATATATATATATATATATATATATATATATATATATATATATATATATATATATATATATATATAAATATATATATATATATATATATATATATATATATATATATATATATATATATATATATATATATATATATATATATATATATATATATATATATATATATATATATATATATATATATATATATATATGTGTGTGTGTGTGTACAATTAGGACATCTAAGACCAACAGATTTTCAATGACGCGTTTAATATTTCGAAGAACTCTTGATAAAAACTCAAGATGATAAAGATTTGCTAAAATACATTAGGTATATGGATTACATATGAAACTAAACTCTCACAGTGTGGTGTATTCAATAGGAAGAAGAAACATTACTGAACAGCAAGAAATCATCACTCAATATGGGAAGTAGAGAAGCAGTATCAATTTTCAATGATCAATTAGATGATCAATTGGAGTGTTACATGTATGACGAATATGTAACAGAGAATAAATATCTTGCACATCCAAACAATATATTTTCGATATGCTATCACTTAGAGCTTAGACAAATGAATAATGTTCGGCATCAGATAGAGGACGCACCAGCGCGTAACACATAAACAGTACAACGAAAACTCTGGGAATTATTTGAGGTTCGTTGGTTATGGCCCCAACATCTCCAGACCTTATATCCATGGATTTTTGTTTATGGCGATGTGTCAGAGAATTGGTTTATGTGGACGAACCGGCTACTAAACAGGATTTGAAAACGCAAATAACTCGTACAATGAATAGTTTGCAGTCAGACGAGATCAGACCGGCTACTAGTGCTGCGTTCCAGAATTGATTTTTATTTAGATTAGAGAATAATGGAGAACATATTGCACATTCATCATTATATATTTGGTGAGTTTTCATTGTTATCTTGTTTTTTTTTATCTAAGTATATTGGTCATAATTCTAAAGGTATATATAAGTAGTGGCCACAGCAAATTGTTCTATTTCTCATTAAAGTATGAAAATTCAGCGATTCAAAGTAAGAAGGCTGAATAAAACTATAATTTTAGGTAAAATAAAAGGGTTTCTTCAAAAAAGTTATTTACCTCTATTTGAATTTATTTAAGTTTACAAATATGTTGTAGCATTCTCAATGAAGAAGCAACAACTTGAGACGATGCATTAAACCGAGCAATTTGTTTTTCATTTTCGATTGATTATTTTCTTGTCGTAAGCAGGTCGAAAATTTTGATTGTTCTCATAAACCCTTACAAGCCGCCAGTTTTTCATTGAATCTACTATATCTACTTAACCATGGCAACCAGGTATACAGAATTTTGGATTGATTGGGCCGATAAATGGGTTAAATTAGTAAAAATATTAAAACAATGGGCAATAATAACAATTTACACATTTATTTAAAGATATAACGCATGACGTACGTTTCGGTGGAACTACACCTTCTTCAGATGCTAATGGCAAACTAACTATAATTCTCTGTTATATCGAAAACAACAAATAAAGAGTTGACAAATTGTATAGAAGGGGTAGATAGAAGGATGGTTACAAATATTTATTAGAATAGGAAAAACCAATTCTAAACTGATAGTCAGGTAGTTCGGTAATTTTGAAAAGATTGAGAAGGGGGCTTGAAGTATAATCGATTCGGCTATTCAATAAGAAACCAGATTACTTGTATCTATTTATCTGTAATGATTCTGAAAAATTAGGTTTAGTTCCCTTACCTTCAGCATTTAATATTTTAAAATCGAAATTGAATGTGCTATTTTCATGGAATAAATGGTTTTGCATAATGTGAATCCGACTTTTGATTAACAAAGCTAAATTTGTGCTCTGAAATTCTAGTTCCCTTACCTTCA
Organism: Cynegetis impunctata; assembly: GCA_030704885.1. NCBI lineage: Eukaryota > Metazoa > Arthropoda > Insecta > Coleoptera > Coccinellidae > Cynegetis > Cynegetis impunctata. The sequence continues at coordinate 324,396 of JARQZK010002222.1, forward strand.
GCATTTAATATTTTAAAATCGAAATTGAATGTGCTATTTTCATGGAATAAATGGTTTTGCATAATGTGAATCCGACTTTTGATTAACAAAGCTAAATTTGTGCTCTGAAATTCTAGTTTGAAAACATCTGAAAGCTCTACCAATGTAAAACTCATCACAATCACCACAATTAATTTCATAAACTCCTGCTTTATTATGTTTATGAACTCTGGATTTATTATTTCTTATATCTTTTCCTAAATTATTACCGGTACGATAAGCAATGTTACTGTTGTGCTTAGATAAGAGAGATTTGAGTTTTCTACTTGAATTTCCAATGAAAGTGAGGCTGTTATATTTGATATTATTTTCAGTTAGGGGGGTACACCTGGCTAATCGCATTTTTGAACAACTTTTCATCTATCATATTGGATATTATTATGGTATCATAATTATTATTCACGGCAATTTGTTTAATGATATTTTTCTCGATGTTAGAATTGGCGTTTGAAAGTGGAATATTTACTAAACGAGGTACCATACTATTGAAAGCTGCCATTTTGTGTTGGAATTAAAAGCATATGTTAGTAGATTTAATGAGAAACTGGCGGCTTGTAAGGGTTTATGAGAAAAATCATAATTTTCGACCGGCTTACGACTTGAAAATAATCAACTAAAAATGGTCAACAAATTGCTCGGTTTAATGCATAGTCTCCAGTTGTTGCTTCTTCATTGAGAACGCTACAATATCTTTGTAAACTAGAATAAATTTAAATAGCGGTGAATAACTTTTTTGAAGGAACCCTTTCATTTTACCTAAAATTATAGTTTTATTCAGCCTTCTTACTTTGAATCGGTGAATTTACATACTTTAATGAGAAATAGCACAATTTGCTGTGGTCACTCCATATATATACATTTAGAACTAAGAACAATATACTGAGATCAGAAACAAACGAACAAGAAAACAATGAAAACTCACCACATATATAATGATGAATGTACAATATATTCCTCATTCTTTTCTAACCAATATAAGAATCAATTCTGGAATGCAGCACCAGTAGCCGGTCTGATCTCGTCTGACTGCAAGCTATTCATTGTACGAGTAATTTGCAATTTCAAATCCTGTTTAGTAGCCGGTTCGTCCACATAAACCAATTCTATTTTTTTTTAACACATCGCCATAAACAAAAGTCCATGGATATAAAGTCTGGAGATGTTGGGGCCATAACCAACGATCCTCAAATAATTTCCAGAGTTTTCGTTGTACTGCTTATGTGTTATGCGCCGATGCGCCTTCTATCTTATGCCCAACATTATTCATTTCTCTAAGTAGTAGCATAAAGCGAAAAAAAATTCCGATATTCTGTTTGAAATTGCAAGATATTTATTCCCTGTTAAATTTTCGTCATACATGTAACACCGCAATTGATCATTGAAAATTGATACTGCTTCTCTACTTCGCATATTGAGTGGTGATTTCTTGCTATTCAGTAATGTTTCTTTTTCCTATTGAAAACATCACACTGTGAGAGTTTCGTTTCATATGTAATCCATATAATTAATTAGCATATCTTTATCATCTTGAATTTTTATCAAGAGTTCTTCAAAATATTAAACGCGTCATGGAAAATCTGTTGTTCTTAGCTGTCCTAATTGTAAGCGTACCAATATGTTTCGGGATTTGAAATTTTCCAAGCGTAGTGATCACACTCAGAAACCTCAAACAATCAATAAATATAATAACCTATATACATACATAATATATGTAAATAAATTGATACAGTTTTGACTATAAATATTTATTTATTGAGCTATATATAAATCACAAATTTTCAGAAGAAAAGAAAGTCTAATAGCATTATCAAAATGTTTGCGAAACTTTGTTTTTTTTGAAGTGGCATATTTCTCAGATCAGTCAGGCAATAAGTTTTTCGAATTATTTCTACTGTGGTGACCCCTGCAAGTACATTCCGAGTTAATCATGATCTACTTTACTGATATACTGCAACCATATACATATATATATATATATATATATATATATATATATATATATATATATATATATATATATATATATATATATTATATTATATATATATATATATATATATATATATTATAATTATATATATATATATATATAATATATATATAATATATATATATATATATATATATATATATATATATATATATATATATATATATATATATATATATATAAATATATATGGTTGCAGTATACGAGTTGATATTTCTTACATTAATGTGGATGCTTTGTCAACTTCTTGTATCTCTTGTATCTAATTTTTGAAATAACGTCCCAGTATACTATATTAATTTATCTTCTGCTATATACAGTTTTTTGCATTGAATAATAGGATCAGAAAATATTTTGAGTTATGTATGAAATATTTGGGTGAAAAAGTAGGTCTTGTAGGAAATTCATATTTTATAGCATATCAGTTTAAGAATATTTCAAACTGAGCGTTTATTTCATCTTCAACTTTCTAATGAATATGACCGATTTTTTTAAAAAAATTGCATTCAATTTCGCATACATTACATGTTACAAAAAAAAAAAAAAGAATTTTTGTTGAGAAAGTATTATTTTTTATTGTTTCAAATCAGTAGGTACCTATGGTTCTGAAATTATCTCTGCATAATAGAAATATTATATTATTTTATAAATTTTCTTAATAACGAACAGAAGTATGGAATATGTTTCAGGAAGAAACTAATCAAAAGATTTTTCATCTTTCAAATATTCTCTACTCTTGTGTCCAGTGAATATGATTTATTACAAGGATTCCGAATATATTATATAATTAAGTAAACTTGGATTATACTTTCATCAAAATTAAGCATATTATTTCATATACTATTGGATATTAATCAAATAAATATATTACAAATTAAGTTATATAACAAAAAAAAATCATAAATTACAATGAGTGTTTCTGATCTCGTACTCTAATTTTGGATAGCTTTGTCGAAAGTATTAGAACAAGTGTCTACTCACCATGCAAGCTGTACAATTTCTGAAAACTGAAACTCACCTGAAATAAAAAACAGCAGTTTCAGATAATACCAAAAAGTGCAAAAACATGTTTTTCTCAAAATTACATAATGATCATATATACATACATATAAAGGATGTTCCTTGAAGACATGCTAATATTTAAGAAGGTGATTCTTTGACTCATTTTAAGAAAATAACTTACTTTGAACGTAAGTTCTAAAGATCTTAACTTTTGAGATACAGGGTGATGAAATGTTGAGGAAAAATCAGTTTTATATCCTTCCAGCGGGCGCGCTGCGTGATTTTCCGTGGGCGGGCGCTTGTCGTAAATTTTACGTCATCAAGATTTCTCCATTGGAATGATGTTTTCTATATATAAATAGTAATATAATAACATTGCAGTTGCTGTAAGGTCATGAAAAAAATGACAGTAAATTTTAAAAAATATATTCGACTTTTAAAATAAAAGTTTAAATATGTTAAACTTTCAAAACAAAATATTTTATCGACCGTTTAATCAGAATCAATATTCTCATCCTTACAATTGTTGCAAATCACCTCAACAGCAGAATGGTTCATACATGTAAAGGTCTGGCAACGGCAACACTTCATTGATGCTGAGGATCTTTTCTTCTACAGTGCACATAACCGACAAACACCGCGTTTTGGAGTCTGTTATCAGTTCAAATTCCCGACTGTAATTTACCTTGAAAAATGCACGTATATCTTGCGGTGAATGTTTTACCTTTGGTCTGAAGATAAGATGCTCTTTCATCATGCTCAATGCCAAATTTTTCAGAAAAACTCTTCGATGCTTTGGAGACTGTCTTGGACTGCTGAATTTGTATAAAATTTGAGCATTAATGCCGCCAATATTCATTAGAGTGTAGAAAACTAGACACGGCCATCTCTTAGTTATTCTAGAGACCGCCTTTGGTTTTGCTGTAGTCCAGTATAACCACGCTTTCTGGTGTCAGGATCTGTTTCGTTATCGTCATATAATGTTGAGAGTAATATAACCGATTATTTTTTTCGGGGTACGTAGGAAAGCATAATTTTTTTCCTTTTGGAAACCAAAAAAATTGGATCCAACAACTCTGCTTTTGTGTGGTAGGAAATTTTTCTGGATTTCTGATTTGTTTTTTTTTATTGCGCTCAAAACTATAATTTTTTTTAAAGTTATTAATCATACACTTGTGTACCAATTGTTGATAGTCAAATTCCGGTTTGAGTTTTCTATCGGATTAACTAGACGCTCTACAATATCTGTTGAAGTATCAGAGGTCGCAAATGGTCCATCAGTTTGTTTGCCGCAATATATTTCTAGATTGGATGTGTAAAATCTTTTAGCATCACATCGCAAACGCAAACATCTTCACCCCGTATTTTGCTGGTATGCTAGGAATATATTGTATGAAGCTATAACGCCCTCTGAATGGATGTAGCATTTCATCGATTGCAGTATATTCCCTCAACATGAATGAGGATTTTCAGTTATTGACGAAAGCTTCGAAAAAGTCACGTATCGCTGCCATTCTGTCAACATTCCTCGTTTCGACTCAAGTATTCTTGTCATCGAATCTCAGGCAACGGGTGATGAAGAGAAATCTCTTGTAACTCATGACAGCTATTTCAATCCCGGTACTGTCACTGGCAAACATTTCTTTCATATTTTCGTGGTGAGATTTTCTTATACCGATCAAATATAGTAGACCCAAGTATGCCATGAATTCTGGCCTATCGATATTTTTACACTCACGATTTCTAGAACATTGATGGATAACTCTCAGCTGATCGATATACATATTGGTGTACATCAAAATATCGTATATCAAAGGCATATCGATTATTTGAATGAACTCATCTAGATCATTTTTAAATCCAAGAGTTATTTGAGTCAAGCCAGTGGGCGCTGTGACTATGTTTATACTCTTGGCTTTTCCAGAAATAAAGAAGTTGTCTTTCGCCATATTGTAGATTAATTTTTTCCAGTGAAAAATTCTTCCACTGTTTTCTCTTCTCCTTCATATTCATCAGAAATGTTTTCTTGTTCGCTCGCACTTTCTTTAGTTTGTTGCTCGATTTCTTCTTCCGAAAACTCGAAGTCGAGTTTAAGGACATATTTCAATTACTACAGAATAATATTTGGAACACCCTATAGAATAATTTCAAAAAACAGCAAAAGAAATTAGAAACCCTCTGCTTCAGCAGGAAGAAGCTTCTATTTTATTTTTCTAATACAAGCTGTATTTTTTCTTGAACTTAATTTTATTTCGAAAATTGTTGGCTGAAAAATTTTACGCCAAATACAAATGTATAAGAAAATAGGTCATACGTAATATAAAAAATTTGAAAGTGATAGACATTTTCGTTATAACTGAAAGTAATAGGAGGTCGCCATTATTTTAGATAAATGGAACAATCAACATACCTCTACATCCTAATATTCAGGTTTGAATGTCGAGTTTGCTCTCTCTATTGGGATCAGAAATTCCAGCTAGCGACTCTGGCGGCCAGATGGACAGGTTCACGATTCCTCACAAATTACGGCGCAAAAGATGAAAAATGGAACGGGCAAATTTTTGCAAAACGTAG
>JARQZK010002222.1:335000-342500 GCA_030704885.1 Cynegetis impunctata
ATTTTCTCTCGTTTCTTTCCCACCTTACTTCTAGGCATTTTTGCACCTGTAATAAGAATACATTTAAACTAATATGTTTTACCTTGGAACGGTTCCAACGTACAAGACCTACTGTGTTCCAAGGTACAATACATTTCACATCAGATAAAAAAACTCAACCAATATTTTTAGGTTAAAACTATGTAAATTCTAATGTTAGTATGATACAATATAATACTTACGTCAACTTATTTATCAGCCAAAATGTTTCTCAATACTCTCAAAATATTGCTTTATTTCACTAATTATTGTCTAAAAAAATACTTATTGGTCACAAATATATAACCACGTGATTTTCTAGATCCCAAACAACCACAACAACTGCTTTTATAGGACTGGTTTGTCTTTGTAATAGTTGTTACCAGATGGTAGTGAATCTAGCTACCAGATGGCGTTTATTTGTTAAAAACGGGAAATGTTCCAAGGTACAACACTCTCCCCTATATATATATATATATATATATATATATATATATATATATATATATATATATATATATATATATATATATATCAAAACAATAATGATAAGAGGATTCAACGGGTTGAAACAACGGGCCAGTTCGAATGTACTTCATTTATTCATAGGCAACGTTTCGGCTTTACATTCGAGCCTTCATCAGGACACTAAAAAGATTTGTTTAACATATTATCTAATAGATTTCTTCTTCCATATTAAACAACTAAGACTTACCGGCTAACGAGATTGAGAACGAAAATTAACATCTCAAAAAAATAGAAAAACATCTACCATATTGCATTATCTAGTTGAATCCTCTTATCATTATTGTTTTGGTTTATCACGTACGGAGTTACTTTTTCCGCATATATATATATATATATATATATATATATATATTTATATAATATATTATTATATATATATATTATATTATATATATATTTATATGTATATATATATATATATATATATATATATATATATATATTATATATATATATATAATATATATATATATATTTATATATATATATATATATATATATATATATATATATATATATATACATATTTATATATATATATATATATATATATATATATATATATATATATATACAATCTCTTGATAATTATTAGCAATAACAGGCTTGTTGAATCTTAAAAAACTCGATTTTTATTAAAAAGTTGACGTTTCGCCACGACATTCGTGGCTTTAATTGCTAATAAATATCAGAAAATTATATATATGTATATATATATATATATATATTAATATATATAAATATATATATATATATATATATATATATATATATATATATATATATATATATATATATATATATTATATATATATATATCTATATATATATATATATATATATATATATATAATATATATATATATATATATATATATATATATTTATATATATATTATATATATATATATATATATATATATATATATATATATATATATATATATATATATATATATATATATTATATATTATATATATATATATATATATATATATAATATATATATATATATTATATATATATAATATATATATATATATTTATATATATATATATATATATATATATATATATATTTCTTTTTTGAATATTACCAAATATTAATAAAGTGTTTTCATCTCTTCAGTCTTCGATTCGCTAAGGTAAGTTTTAATATAAAATAAATTCAAACTATTAGAAACTCATTTGGTTGCTTTTCATCAATTATTGAGACCCAGATATCGCTAACAAGCCGTTTCCTATACTTAAACTCACTTAACAGTGAAAAATTTCACATCATTACCGCTATTATCGGGCACTTGAAACTCTTTCACCATCTATTCTTTTCGTAATAATTTAATGTCTAGTCATTAATTTAATTAATTCTTGAAGAAGAGGAATCAATGAAATTGACGAGTCTTGAGCATGTTTATATAGTTATAGTGTCGAACGAAATTGTTATTCTACCGTGTCATTTACGCTAACCTGATCTGCATCTTAAAAAATATAATCAATGAATTCGTTCCTAATGAATATCAAACCAAAAACATGAATAGCTAGAAATTATTCTATTGATAAGACTAATAATGAAAAAGTTTTCCATATGTAGCCAACTTACGTAGACACACTGTATAGGTATATATATATATATATATATATATATATATATATATATATATATATATATATATATATATATATATATATATATATATATATATATATATATATATATATATATATATATATATATATATATATATATATCTATATATATATATATATATATATATATATATATATATATATATATATGTATATATACCTATACAGTGAGTCTACATAAGTTGGCTACATATGGAAAACTTTTTCATTATCAGTCTTATCAATAAAATATTTTCCTCACAAAAACTTTTGCATGTTTTAGAAATCAAAATTCAGTCATCATCTATTAAATTGTATCAGCCGTATACAAGGTGTGTCAAAAAAATTATTCTATATTTTATTGAATTTTTATAAGAAAAAAAGTTATGAATTGAAAATAATTTTCGAATATTCAATATTCTGAATTTATGATAAAAACAAAACGTCTCTACGGTAACACTGAAAGTTTAAGTGAATGCTCAAGGAGCATTCACTTTCAAAATTAGACTTTTAATGTTATCGAAAAGAAAAACTTTTTTCATTGTAAATAAGTAATATTGAATATTTGAAAATTAATTTTATTCCTAAACATTTTTTCCTAGTAAGATTTTTTTTTCGATATAGCCAAAATCTCACATATGAGTGATACATTTCAATATCTGGTAGCTGAGATTCGGGTTCTAGAATATGCAGAAATTTTCATAAATTCTATATGTAAATCGTTAAAAAAACCATATTCTCACATCTTCATATCATTAAAGGGTAGTTTTCAAAAAATTTGTAGTTTTCGAAATATTGGCAATTTAAGTTTTTCAGATTGTAAAAATACTTCACTGCATTTGTGTTTTATTATTAATCGGCCATAATAAAATTTAACTAGAAGTTGACTATTTTTTTTAATTTAAAAATTATTAATAGTAATCATGTCAGGCGAATCGTTCCAGTTACTAGCTTCTTACAAGAAACATTTTGAGACGAGTGTATTGATAATAATAGACCTTTCTTATGTTCTCTTTATTTAATTAGTCTTGGATTATTTCATGTTGGCAACGATTAGCATCGATAAGCATCGTTTTTTTCAATCCCGTGAGAACAATGCTGGACTAAGTAGCAATTGTAAGAGACGCGTTCTAAAAGTTCAAGATATACATTTCGAACATTCATAAGTTGTTTCCTTGTGCAGGGATTTTAACTAAGAGATATATAGGTTTTCTTTCATAAATTTTTGCCTTATTATTATTTCTTTCTATTTTCAAATATTCTTTTAACATTTTTCCGTGACGATTTATTTTCTTTCGGATATCTACGAGCGAATTGCCAGCATGTGCTTGATATTTTCATACATTACCCATATATAATAAAGAAATTTAAATAGTTTTCGCGCATATTATTTTCTCGCACGGACATGATTATCATTAATGATATTCAAATGTACAGAAATATTTTCGTAGCATTTAATTCATCAAACAAAATATAAAAGCAGTTTGAAATTTTCAAAATATAGTAATGTCAGTGTCAATATTTCATAAATAATGAAATTTTGGAAGATACAGCAATCTACAAAGTAACACTCATTTTGAATGCAAAATGAGATAAAATTATGAAAAGATATGGTTTTCATTTAGAAAAAATCATTTTCATCAATATTTTCTATATTATTCTCAAAGTTAGTTCATGATCATCCCGTATTTAAACATTATCAAAACTATATATATATATATATATATATATATATATATATATATATATATATATATATATATATATATTATATATATATATATATATAATATTATGTATATATATTATATATATATATATATATATATATATATATATATATATTATATAATATGTATAATATACATATATATATATATATATATATATATATATATATATATATATATATATATTATATATATATATATATATATATATATAATAATTATATATATATATATATATATAAATATATATATATATATATATATATATATATATATATATATATATATATATATATATATATATATATATATATATATATATATATATATATATATATATATATATATCATGGGCGGCTAGTCAAAGGAGGCTCAGCCTCCTCAATAATATTCCGTGTATCACTAATATATTATATTGAATAGTCAGCATTCAGCATATTCATATTAATCAAAATCATATTATTTTATGCACCTACCTTCCTTTCAACCTACATTATATAGTATAATTTAATAATTACGATAGAAGGTATTTACTTTTACTGCATTTCAATCATTTCAAGATTTGTGGCAACGCTGCGGAGGCATGGAAAGGTATATTCTCAACGTTCATTATGCAAGCCACAGAAAAACAAACAACGGTGCAAATACTAGGAATGAATACTTCATTGCAATAGAAAAGCAAAACACATGTAAATGGCAACACCGATCGAGACCCAGTCTTATACAATGTCGACCAATCACAACTATAGAATTTCGCGTGACATCGAGTGAATTCGTTGGAAATCGTAGTGTGATCGTATTGTTTAATGGCCGGCGTGTTTGCTTATATTGCTCGCGTATTGTTTTAAAATGAGTTTGGTTACTGAAGTTAATTTCAAAAATTTCAATGGTGACTTATTTGTTATCCCATAACTTTAGTGCACTAAGTTATGAAGATAAAGTTTTGATAAAAACATTGCGACCTACCCCTGAATTAAACAATTTGGTGCAGCGTAACAGAAAACAAAACCGCGGTTTTAATACACGGAATTATGAGAGACATCCTTGCCTAACCGGATCACAGGTAAAAAATTAATTATTTTGTTGGCAGTGTTTACTTTTTACTAGTGAAAATGTCTCTGTTTGGGGCCGCTTAGGATTTGACGATTTAAAAAATTTATCACGTTCTTTGGAAAGGCACGAAAAATCCCAGGAACATGTCGTGTCGCGGATCAAATTTAAAATGTTTGGAAAAAAAAACATTATTAATGTTATTGATACAGCACGTGTTCAAGAGTCAGAAAAATACAACGAAAAAGTTAAGGAAAACAGAGAAATATTGGAGAAACTGGTCGACATTATATTATTCTTATGTCGCCAAGATATAGCGTTTAGGGGACACGATGAAACAGACGAATCTAGCAATAAGGAAAATTTTAAGGAACTCCTTGATCTATTTTGCAAATATGACGAAAAGCTGTATAATTTCATTAACAACGCTACAGTTTTCTCCGGAACTTCAAAAACAACTCAAAACGAAATTATAAACTCTGCTACCTATGTTTTGGAAACTTTTATCGAAAATGAATTTGAGCGTTTTTTAGGTTTTCATGATGTCAGTTCTGGAAGGTCTGCCACCGATTTATTCGATTTTTCAAATGAGAAATTGTCGAAGTTTAATTATCAATCTAAACTTATAGCACAAACCTATGACGGCGCAGCGGTTATGGCTGGCCATTTAAACGGTCTACAAACAAAAATTAAATCTGTTGCTCCTCAAGCTATTTTTACACATTGTTATGCACATAACATGAATTTGGTTTAAAGTAACGCTTGTCATTAGGCAAGTTAGAATTTTTTTTTCAAATTTATCTGCATTTTCAACATTTTTTTCAAAATCGACAACGCGCACAAAATTTCTAGATGCAATAGTAGGTAACAGAATTCCTAGTAACGCACCAACTAGGTGGAATTTTACTTTAAGAGCTATCTTTACTATACACAATAATAAGGATAAAATTTCAGAGGCTCTTAATTCTATAGTTGAAAGTGAGGAATTTTTCAACGATAAAGTAACTTTAAATACCGCACGCGGATTAATATCTTACTTACAAGATAAGGAATTTATATATTTTTTAAACATCTTGAAATTAATTTTTGAACAAACAGAAACAGTTTTTCAAATCTTACAGCACAAGTTTTCAGATGTGATTTACTCACGAAATCGGCTCAAGTTTCTTTTGGAGAAAATTTCAGAATTTCGTGCAGAAGTTTATTTTAAAAAACTATTTTCTGTATTTCAAACTACTGATGATACGACACAATTTAGCCCAAAACGAAAGAAATTCAGTTTCGCAGATATTGAGCTTCACTATAAGCAAATATTTTATGAAATTTTGGATACTATTAGGGGTCAAATAAAAATAAGGTTCTCTGATTTGAAAGAACTGCATTTCTTCGAATTACTCAATAAAAATTTGTTTACCGGATTTTTGTCCTATTTTCCAGATAACCTTTTGGAAAGTTTATGTCAAAAATACACTTTTTTTGAAAAGGTGGCCCTAAAAAGTGAACTGTGTGTTGTTTATAATGACAATGAAATTTTGGTGCAAAATGAAAATCATGTGAGGACTATTTAATACCATTTTGATAATGATTTGAATGAAGATTTACCCCAAGTTTATAAACTCTTATGTCTAATTGTTTCTATCCCGGTGACATCGGCTTCCGTAGAGCGCTCGTTTTCCACTCTTAAGAGAATTAAAACTTTTTTTCGAAATTCAATGAGCCAGGATCGTTTGAAAAATATTAGTTTGTTGTCTATTGAAAAGGAATTGGTTAAACTTTTGGCGAAAGACAAAAAATTTTATGAGGATATTATAGATCATTTTGCTAACGTTAGCGATCGCAGAATCCCGCTAATCTTCAAAAATATATAACTTTTTATCTGCTGTCCCACACATATTTTGTACATTTTATTTTTCACAGGTTTTGTTTGTGGTACTTGGTACTTTATTACTTAGTATTATACCAAATAATTCGTTGTTCCTTGTAAAAATCTTAAAGGAATTTATTCTTTATTTGATTTTATGTAAACATTATTTTTTATTTAAGGCTTCTGCCTCGGCATTGGCATCTTTGCAGAAATTATAAAAAATAGATGTCTATGCCAAAGAGTTTATTTAAATTTTTTTTTAGGTCTAAATGTATATTTTATTATTTTATTTTGTTGTTATTTTATTTTTATTTCGTTTTACTTTTATGACAAGAATATTATTTTAATCTATTTTTGGGAGGGTCCTATTTTATTTTTGGCAAGAAAAACCTCTCACCTCCCCGTTGGTTCTTGTTGGGCAACAATTGATTAATTCTTCGAATAAGTAACAAATTCGTTAAGTAGGTAGGTAAGTGCCTATTTTGTGATAGAAAAAAAATTTGATGAATAGATGAATTGATTAATCGGCTGAGGAGAGTTTTTGTGAATATTGTAAATAGGAGTTGTAGGTCTCAAGGTAGACACTCGAAAGTGAAAAAAATTTTTTTCCAAACAAATTAATAGCTTAGGGTGCTTGTTTTACTTTGATTTTCTTTCAATTATAAGTCGGTCGACCTTGAAAT
>JARQZK010002222.1:345000-372500 GCA_030704885.1 Cynegetis impunctata
CCTATCCATCTGTTGGGAAAAGTTGCATCAAGAAATTGTCGAACAGCGATTGAATAGTGAGGAGGTGCCCCATCTTGTTGAAACCATATCTCGTTATTAGGTATGTCAGGATCTTGTGGGTTAGGAAACAAAACAGCTAAAGCCGGAAAGAGTTCGAACTGGAGAAAGTTCAAGTAGTCCTCTCCGTTTAGTGTTCCTTCAAAAAAATAGGGACCAACTATACGATTTCGAACAATCGCTGCCCATGTATTAATTTTTTGAGGCCGCTGTGTGTGGCATTCTTGCATCCAATTAGGATTCTCGGTCGCCCAATACCTACAGTTTTGTCTGTTGACGTGGCCATTTAAAGTAAAGGTGGCTTCATCAGAAAAAATTATGTTTGTAATGTACTTTAGAAATTGATTATGAATTTCAAGTAGCTGCTCACAAAAATGTACTCAGCAGACAAAATCGTCTTCTAATAATTCATGTACCAGCTTAATTTTATAGGGATGATACTTATTTACCTTAAATATTTTATGCACGGACCCTACTGATAAATTGAAATTATTGGAAATTGTAGTAATGGATGTATGAGGGTTATCTTGGGTTTCTAGTAGAACGTTCAGCACTGTTTCTTCAGATACTCTCGGTGGTCTTCCTTTAGGTAAATCTCTAACGTGGCTGTATCTCCTGAATTTTGATTCAATTTTGCTGACTGTCGATCTAGTAATTGGCGGACGATCAGGATGATTTTCATTGAATAGATTGCTGACTTCTTCTTGTGAACGCACCCTATCTCCAAAACCAATCATCATAAGTACTCCAATACGTTCTCTCTCAAGTAATTGCATTTTCTTAAACAATGAAGTAGTGTAGTGCCTGGAGCGTTAAAAACGTGAAAACTGCGGACTATACAGCACCAGTGAATGAATTCAGATGGTACATGTGAAATTTCATTCTTCAGATTTAATGACAATGTTTACCTAAATTTTTTTTTGTACTTTTAATCCACATTTTAAATCTCCAGGTGCTCCACTATCTCCGTTATAATCTGGGAATCCATCAAGTTGAGGCATATGGTATGTTCACAAAAAGTGATAAGAATTTATCGTAGAATTGTAAAGTGAAATAATATACAGGGTATCACCTTTAAAAAAACTAATGACAAAGCCATAGCTCTTGAATGAGACACCCTGTATACAAAATTTTTATTGCGAAAATTGCCCAAATAAAAATACTAATCGACCTGTCCGAGGATTTTAACATGAAATAGAAACCTAATTTTTTAATGAATTTGTTCCTTTCATCATGAAAGCACTGTATATAGATATATATATATATATATATATATATATATATATATATATATATATATATATATATATATATATATATATATATATAATTATATATATATATATATATAATTATATATATATACTGCCAGAGTGAGAGTTGATATCGTGAGGGATAATAGTGAATTTGGAAACAACCAGCAATATGAAGAAGTAGTATTCCACAAACAATAAAATCAACATGATAAAAAACGCGTGTGCAGCAGAGCTCCATCACTTAAGTCTTATTTTTGCGAGAAATGCATCGCGTTGATATACGATTCTAACGAAATGAATTAGATTCTGAAAAATCACGCTTAAATAGCAAACCGAATTGAAAAGTTGAAAATAATTCGCGAAGTGCATCGTGGTTGGAGAAAAAAAGTTGAAACCAACGAAGAAACGCAGTTCTATCGTAAAAAGCAATTCGCGAAGTGCATCGCGTACTGAAGCGAAACAGATCTGGACGTAATTTGAACGGAATAGTCACTACGAAATGCAGCGCGGTTGCGTAGTAATATCTACTCAAAAATGGCGGAGGTTAAAACATTTCAACCAAATTTTTATAGTTTCTTTCCGAAAGATAACAATCCCAGATAAAAATTCAGCTCATTTGGTGTGATACGAACCTCTGGAGATGTCTAGATGTACCGGGAAGGATATTTATATGAAAATTGGAAATATCTACGTGAAAATAGCAACGGTTGCAGAAATTTGCACATATTTTGATTCTTTCGTTCTGCAATGGAAACAATTCCAGGTACCAAATTTCAGCTCATTCGACTCGATGGGAGCTGCTCGAGTTGTCAATAGGTAATACAGGGAAAAAATATATATTCAGGGCATCCCGCGACGTTTTGACAGTCCAATTACTCGAAAATTGTTCATATTATATGATCATCGTTATAAAATGACTTTCCTTCTTCCTGTCATTTCGGGTCACGTAACACCAACATAATTTTTTTGGGACAACCGGTATAATATTACAACTTTGGATATACCATTCGGAAACTAATTCAACGATACTACACTTGTCATCAATGTATTGTGCAGTCATGATAAAATGATAGTAGGTGCAATTAAATGAACATCTGTATAAATTATTATACAGATACTATTAAAAAGCGTGACATAGGAAACTAAAAAGTACAAGTAATCGAGAAATTACTTCATCACCACTTTGTACTAAAATTTCAGCAGAAACTTTATTCTCCTTTCAGAATCTGCAGGAACTAAACCTTGTGTTGAATGTATTTTATAAGGATGGTATTCGTGCTTTTTCAATACTCTTTGTATTGAACTTCTAACTCTTGTTAAAGGAATTGTATTGCGGTGTGTAGATTTACCTAAAGATAAGCCTAAATATTTATTATATTGTCATCTGTCTGAGCGGTCTTTTGATGAGGAACTTAATTTTTACCGCTTCGAAAAGAACCAGTCTTAGCTTTCGTTCGACATACACAAAAGTATTTTTGCTTGAAGTTATTCTATGACGAAAAACGATTTCTGTGCAAACCTTGAGCGTGAGTTCTGTTTTTTCCACAATCTCCATAGATAAGTAGCATAATTCAACACATTCATCGTGAGTAAAATTGAGGGCATTATTTACTTATTATCACAGTGTCTAACAAGATTATGACTAATAATTAATGACAGTTCTTGAATAAACTTCACCTTATAATAATGACTGACAACCTGTGTTGTTGCTGCTATCGGTATTTGTTTCATAGTCACCTAATTTTTTTAGTGCAAAATGTCGCTTTAATAAATTTAGTGAAAATAAATTATCATTACTACAAAATATAATGATGACAACTGTGGTATGGTTGAATGAGCTTTTGAATGATATAGTCAAAATGGCAATATTAAACTGGTTGTCCCATTCAAAAAATTATGTTGGGATCGCGTAACCCGAAATGACAGGAAAAATGGAAGTCATTTCATAATAAATATAAGAATCAGTTTCGACTGTTTATATCTGCCAATTTTCATAATTGTCGACATGAAAAATGGATGGCAAAACTAGTCCCATATTCATTTGACTGCTTTTCTTCGATAAACTGCAACAACGTATT
Organism: Cynegetis impunctata; assembly: GCA_030704885.1. Classification (NCBI taxonomy): domain Eukaryota; kingdom Metazoa; phylum Arthropoda; class Insecta; order Coleoptera; family Coccinellidae; genus Cynegetis; species Cynegetis impunctata. The sequence goes on from JARQZK010002222.1 coordinate 348,392, forward strand.
TATTTTATGGGATAAAATACGGCTAAAAACCTAATATAGAAAACTCTGCTCAATAACGAGAAAAAACATTATACAACACATATAAATTTGGCAAAAACTTTTTTGTGGCTATATATGAGTGCAGAAAAACGATATTCCGGAAAAGAAACAAGAAACAGAAAAAAATATCAATAGGCCAATGCTATAAACACGATCTCACATGTGAGCTAAATAATTCTATGTTGGTTACAAACGCATGGCAGGAATCAATAACTCTCAATCATAAGTTGAGCACTAATGGGATGTGAAAATTTACGGAAACAAATCATAACATGATAACAAATCAATCCGACACAAAACCAATAACTTTCATTTTCCTTATAACTATAAATTTTTTCAATGATCGAATAGGAATTTGAAAAAGAAATAAAACGAAAAAACATATATGTAGGCCGACGCCATGTGACAATCTCACATATGAGTCAGAACCACTGTGATGGTTGCAAGAGTGCAGCTTTACACAGAAGGATACCCACCATCAAAGGTAAGAACAAAAATATAGATGTTAAAGGTGTATTTCCGACTTTGAGTTGGTAGTTTGATTTTCTTTAATGTAACACATATCTAAGAAAAAGCTTTTTTGATAATGCTTTTTATGATACAATAACTTAATATTGTCAAATACAATTAAATGTCCTGTGATCCTGATGTGTTGGCCATGTGTTTAGTGACATGGAGGACGTCCTCTCTATCACTATATAGTGACTCCGTTCCAACAAGAAACTACCCACTACTGATTACTTCTGCGCCTGTTTATTGTTTGTTGTTAATCAGTTATGATTGCTTTAATAGAGAAGAATTATCACATTCCATTAATGTGAGATTAATGATTGCCAAATCTACTTATACAGTAGTATAATTTGGAATTTGTATATTGAAATGGTAGCTCAAATCAACTGTAGTGTTGTTGAAAAGATACAACCACATCCTCTGTGTTGTAATTTTTTGAATTGAGGTTGATCACTCTGACGTCATATGACGTCTTCCGCATGATGCCGATATGCAAATGCGTCGTTGTGATATTGCAATAACGGCACTATTCTGAATATGTTTTTTCTGTATGTCTGGGTCATGTGGCGTTATGGTAATTAACATCTCCTCTTGTCATTGTACGTGAAAAAACTGATAATTGACCGCTTAAAATTTGTCATAGTATCCTATAAGTCCTGCTCTGAGCACATGCAATATTGTTGTAACTTTTAATGTAATTGCAATTTACTCCTGATAAAGTACCCAAAGTTGGATAAAATATAGAGTTCTCAGTATAATTTGACTAGTAGTGGGAGAGCCCCCATAGTCGAAATATTCCTAACCTCAGCCATAGTTTTATAAAATTTGACTGTAATAATTTTTGATCATATTTTGCTTTGCAGACTTCAAGAAGAAAATGTATTATATTTACTATTTCATATTTTCTATGATATTATTTATGATAAGTTGAACTGAATATTTGGTACTCGATTAGCGAAATCAAGCATGAAGTAATCTCGGATATTTATGTATGACATATATTACGTTTCATTAAGTTTGATGATGTTTTCGAACATGATACGTTAATTATTTTCTTTATAAGTGGCGTTTACTGATAAGACATAAGTTTCTCTGAAAAGCAGATTAGTGATTTTCTTATTTTTTTCTTAATTGAATTTACTCGCATCAACCACAGAGGGTTAATGGTGGTGGTGAAATCAGAGATACATAAAAATATACAAATCAAGATAAAAAGTAACAACAGAAATTGAACGTATTTAAACAGGTGAAGGTTCTTCAAAAACATTATGGTATTTTTGAACTTGAAAGCCAATGAAGATTTTAGACCATTTTTCAGATCTTGAGGTTTTCGTTCCTCACTATAGCCTACACAACTACAAAGGATATGATAAACTGTTAAAGATGCCTTCTACTTATCACACAATGAAGGAGGGGGCTTTCAAAGTATCCCATTCTGCTTGCCATTTTCTGAAAATTTATCTTAGTGAATTTTATTTTGCATTCTTCACCCATTTTTCAGTATTTAAAATTATCTGCAGATTTCTGAATTATTTTTTCAATTAATACTGCTAGAGAGTCTAGAATCGCAACCCACTTTTTCTTTATTGTAGAAAAACTTTAACCAGAATTCAAAACGCTCGAAAAATAAAAAATGAGAGAAAATAATCTCGGACAATATAGCAACACTGAAGTAAACACTGTTTTTCATACATTGTTTTTTGACAGCGAGATATGCAAATATAGCCGCATTGGCCCAATGTTATTCACACTAATGAAAAGTTCTTATATATTCTTGGTCCTTGACCTTGATCTTAACCACCTCGTACAATATCCTATTAGACCATTAGACCAAAAAAAATGTGTTTCTGTCCGTCAAGGTAGTTGTTAAAGGATAATATTTTTATCAAATATATATCTTAGACGAATACCTGGAAAGAAAGAAGACACTCAAAAAGTTTCGATTTAATACCTCGGTAAATGAATTTTCATTTCTGATTCTGGATCCATTCAAATTTTTATGGAAATGGCAATAGGTCGATAATTCTGGAATATTAGCTATCTCCTGAATGAGAATTGTATATAAATATCTAGGAATACTTTTTCGTGATAGTTTTATCATTTCACTGATTTAGTCTCTCTATAACCAACGGATATTTTAATTCGATTGATGTATCAACTGCTTTGGAAACAAGTCAAACAGGACATATGAAGAAATCTTACAGTTGTTCTATTTGATAAATTCTGATCACTTTCCCGAATTCTTTCTCCAAAGCATGTGAATATCTGACAGGTATGAGTTCTTCGTCGCCCTTAAAAATATTTAGATTGATAATATAACTGAATGACTTCTCCCCTCTTTGGAAAATGTATCTTGACATCAAAACATATTGAAAAATTTGAAAGGAAGTTTCTTATATTTTGAAAAATTACAAATTTTGTTCTACCATCACTACTTACTCGAATTTATTTCACATAATTAGGTAACATAAAAAATTCAGGAAATTGGATATTGTCGTGTTGATTTCAAGCAGGTATGTGCAACCTAGGGCTCGCCATGGAAGTTTGTCCGATCCCCGCGATCCCAATCAAAGTTATAGAAAAAACATAACATTGTACAGGGTGGGCTAAATTGGACACTTTTAAAGGGAAAGTCCTGTTTTTAAACTAGATAGATGAAAACGGATGGCGGCGTCTGAGGCTCAATTTTTATGACAAACTCAATCGTGGAAACCGCATATCTATATATGTCATCTTTTCTTGAGTTACAGCATGTTTTTCGAAAATATTAATTTTCGAAAAATTGTTGTAACTTTTTTCCCGTCAAAAATTCTTTGGTTCTATGACAACATTTTCGAAGCACTTTTTTACGTAGAATTCAATGGTTCAATTAATTTATTTTTTCATATCATACATCAACAGTTATTGACGGAAAAATCATTTTTTTAAATGAGACTCCCTGTATATTTATGCATATTACGATAGAACTTAAAATTACCATTTCAAAAAAAATCATCTCTGAAATTCAGAGCTTTCAAGTTTATTCATGTAGACTTTGAAACGCACACTATGAACAAAGTAGGCTTTGGACGAAGCGGCAATAAAACAGGAAGCAAGTGTTCACTAGTAGCTGTCAAATTTTGATATAAGTAGTAAAGGCGCTCTTCAATTTGTGGTTTTTATTCATTTTTCAAACACATTTGCAATGAAGTATGATAATTATGAAAAATGGGATATGTAAGTCTGTTTTATACTAACCAGGGAAAATGTAGATGCAGCAAACAATTTGTATTGCGTGAGGTATCCAGATAGAAGGCAATCTTTTAGAGACATTTTCGCAAGATTGCAACACAACCTAATTGATGGTGGTCAATTAGAAAAGATAAGGCCAAAATCATATGCATCGACTAGGGATAGGGAATTGAAAGAAATAGTCGTTTTACGAGCTGTTGCTAATAATGCGAAAACGTCAATGCGAAATTTAAAAATTACAACAGGCCTACCAAGAACTCACGTAACGCGAATTTTGAAAAAGTATAAATTCAAGCCATACTGGCCCAGAAGAGTTCATGAACTCAGACCAGGAGATTTTGAATGCCGCATGGATTTTTGCCACTGGTTCCTGGAAAATTGTGACCAAGTGCTTGATTTTTCATCAAATTGTATTTGGCCAGATGAAGCTTATGTCAGCAGTGCCGGTAATTTCAACCGCTATAAATCTCATTCTTGGGCACAACAAAAACCTCCTTCTATTGTAAACCAGAGAAGTCAAGGAAGATTTAGATCAGTGTATTGGCAGGTGTTTTTAGGGGTAGAATTATCAGCCCCGTCATTTATAATGGCACTCTAGCTTCTCAGAGGTATTTAGAAATATTAAATCAACATATTGAACCCCTTGTTGACGAAATGGAGCTCAGGAAAATATATTTTCAGCAAGACCGGGCTTCGCCTCACAAGACAATTGCAATTGTCTGCAATTTTTTGGCTGCAAATTTTGGCAATAATTGGATACCCAACCAAGGACCCAACCGTTGGCCGGCCAGGTCACCGGACCTAACGCTCATGGACTTTTAGCTCTGGGGAAGGTTGAAAGATTATTTATTTTTATTATTATTTTCAAACTTTCGACATTTTGAACACTTTTAAAGAAATATTTTGTTCTTTATTATTATTATTGTTCTAGTTTCATTTGTTAGTGTAAATATAGTATAAATTGTTATCAGCTTTACTGCAACTATGAGTTCTAAGTACTGCTGTCAACAGCTTTCCTAACCATTGATAGCTACTAGTGAACACTTGCTTCCTGTTTTATCGCCGCTTCGTCCAAAGCCTACTTGTTCATAGTGGGCGTTTCGAAGTCTACATGAATAAACTTAAAAGCTCTGAATTTCAGAGATGACTCTAGTAAAACGTCAAGTGTGCTACATTTTTGAAATGGTAATTTTAAGTTCTATCGTAATATGCAGAAATATACTGGGTGTCTCATTGAAAAAAATTAATTTTCCGTCAATAACTGTTGATGTATGATTTGAAAAAATTAATTATTTAAACCATTGAATTCTACGTGAAAAAGTGCTTCGAGGATGCCTTCATAGAACCAAAGAATTTCTGACAGGAAAAAAGTTATAGCAAATTTTCTAAAATTAACATTTTCGAAAAACATGCTGTAACTCGGAAACGATGATAGATATCGATATGCGGTTTTCACCATTAAGTTTGTCATAAAAATTGAGCATCAGACACCGTCATCGGTTTTCATCTATCTAGTTTAAAAACAGGATTTTCCCTTTAAAAGTGTCCAATTTGGCCGACCCTGTACTCGGGGTTATCAAAAGAGCCCTATTATTTAATAGGTATTCGTTTCTTGAATGATAAACTTACAATCGACAATATATCTTAAAATACAGAATAACCCACTTTCACTGATTTTCTTTGAAGGTGATAAAAAAATCATGCTTTGATTTTTGACTCCTGCTAGTTACGCTGCTGTAGATTTTCTATCACAACATTTTTCTTTTTTTTTGGAGAGATTTCTTAGACAATTAATAGCTGAATTTTGCAATAGGTAAAAATATGCAATTATTACACAAGCTGAATTTTCAAATTCAAAACTAGAATCACAGATGATTATCTCGAGAACATTCTTCGCATTTCCAAGTCCAACATGGCAGTAGATACTAATAAATTGACACTTATCTAACAGTCACAGTCCACATTGAAAATTGAAAGTGTTTTAAACAATATTACTTAAAAGTCAATATATACTTGATAAATTAGGTAATTTACTTTACAGCATGTTTATGTCAGATTAATGTACATTTAGTTACAAAAATTTATTTTTATTGAAATAATCAAAAGTGGCCGGCCAGTGAAGTGATACCTATGTATCTGCGCGCAGTAAGTGGCTCGCGTGTTGAGTCTGCTCAAAGCAAGAACACCTACCCGCAGGCCACCGAGTCTTTTCGTGCTGCCTCCTGAGGCTACAAAAAAAGTATGATAAAAATCTTTTATTTAAGTTAATTCCCCATAAAAAAGACAGGCACATGCAGCCCGATATATCAGGAGGGTCCAGCGCAAGTAAATAATGGTTACTGGAGTGAATGAGCGTAAGTTAGGAAGAAGTTCGTTCATACGTGCATTTTTATTATGGTCTTCCGCGAAAATAATTCACTATTACACTGTATCGAAAGTTCAAAGTGAGATGCGAAAGCGGTTTTTATATCCTTTTGATAACCAGCCTATAAGAGCTTTTCCGATGATGTATGCAGCAAAAAAAACGGTTTTTGATGGATTTTTTCACCACAAATGCCTTTCGAATTGAGTTAAAAGTAGAAAATTTGTACCTACATGACATCAGTTGATATTAAGATATAAATTATGTTTGTCTATCGTTCGCCAATTTTGTGTACAGATTTCTTGTTCTCAGGTTTTTCTGAGATTTTCAGCATATCCATAACTCTTCCAGATTCAGTTAGATGGCTGACATTTTGTAAGTGAATCGGGTTGATGTTAGGATTGAAGGTAATTATTTTCCTTGTTCGCCGCTACTTCTATGTGAAAATTTCATTTTTTTTCGAGGGATTCAAAGTTTAGCTGATCTCCACAGCACCTCCGCATTGAGTTGGAGGGTCGAAATTTCATACGCAGATTCAGAGAATAAAACTGAGGAAAACAAGCAAATATCGCAGAGGAATGGACGAAAATTGCACTATTCAGGAAAACTGCTCTAAGTTCATCAGTGTTAAAGCTTGGAAAGCTTTGACACTGAAAGAATAAAGGGTATTCATACTAAAAACTCGCCTGTTTTGTGTCTCAGAAATTACTCATTGGACGTTGAAATAATATGAAATAAATAAGAGCAATTCTAACGGACTGAATTGCATTTTGAAAAATCACGCTTAAATAGCAAACCAAATTGAAAAGTAGAAAATAATTTATTCCATTCAAATAGCTCATCGTTGCTGAGGAGAAAAGTTTAAATCAACTCGATCCACGTACCTAATTTCAACCCTCAATTGCAAAAACAATTCGCGAAGTGCATCTCATACTGGAGATGACATTTTTCAAAAATATGGCTCGATTATCCGAAGTGTTGATAATAATTTTTTTATTACCAATGAAATGGTAATTTAAAATTGAAATCCAATTTCAAATGAAGTAAACTAATGCAGCAACATGATTAGGCAACGAGAAGGGTTTGTAGGTTTTATGCAAAAGTAGAACAAATATCTCTATTTACTGCATTACCATTGTATTGACCATTAACGAAATCCTTGTGCAAAATTTATAAATGGTAAGTACATACTTAGTTTGATCGTAAAAACTGTTTTCATTAAATCTCAAAGCATTAACCATACATCATGCCAAAACTTTAGAATCCTGAAACATGTCTTCGATTTTAAAACGGAAATTGCCACCTTCGTAGAAATAAAAGTGAAATCAGTAATTTAGTGACTCCTATTGGTTACTCGAATTCTTCACGGACATCTCACTATACCTCATTGATATAAACATGAGGTACAAGTAGAAGAAAATGTGATTACGGACCTACTTGGCAAGACGAAGGCATTCGAGTTGAAACTGAATTTATAAAGAAATCAGTTTTCAGAAAAAAAATTTGACACACTTTCCTGAACTGGACAGTTGCGAAAACATAACTGTGGAGAAATCTGCCATGGCACTCATGTCACTCAAAACAGAGTTTCCATCAAAATTTTGTGGCAACAGAAATACAATGCAGTGCTAAACAACATTGCAGTGATAAACATCTTTTCGCGTTAAATTTTCAGTTCGAAGCAATAAACATTATTTCAATAAATAAAATTCTTTTATAATTCATCACTATAGAAACGTAGTGTGAATAAAATGTGTAAAATGATACAGTATTTCGGGTTGTAGTCTTTGGGCGACTCATCTCAACCATATCTACACGAGGGTTTCTTAAACACATGATTAGAGAATCTTTTCCAACGTCCTCCAGAATTAATGAGTAAATTGGTTGAACCAGAGCCAATTGAAGTTCTCAATTTGATTCCGCTAAATAAATGAAAGAAAACTAATTTCAATTTGATTGCTGTAGAATTCATGTACACTACTCTGGATATTTCGAAGCAGTTATTAGAAAATTGTAGTCATCTTGGTTACAATTTTCTTCGTCCATTAGTTCAGTTTGTTAGTTTTCTGAATAAAACTGAAAGTGGACTTGAAGCAACTCGTTGAATATGATTAACAGGCATTGATCAATAGAAGGGCTCTATGGATTAATAATATTGACCGCCTGGAGGGTACATTGTAGATTTTGTAGAAAGACTAGCGGCAGAATATCGGCCCAATCAATTAGTTATTTGAAAGAATTGCTTCGTTGTATAATTAAACATATATTTCCTTCTTTTACATATTTTATTGAATTTTTGACGGGCACAGGATAGGCTGATAAATCTGACTTTTACACTTTTATCGAGTTATTTTGACAATTCCATTCATGTATAATAATTCCCATTTGAGAGAACGAAAATCGTAGTTTGCTATCGAATAAATAGGAAGGAACAGAAATGCAAGTGGATAAAAATATCGGATATGTTACCTACGTTACCTACCTTAGCAACGCTAGCAATTATTCGTTTAGGAAGTGTTACATCATTTTGACAATTGCGAATGTAGAAAACAGAATTAAACAACAAGTACCTAGTATTCTAGTAGATATGTTGAGATTTGGAAATATTTGCGAGGCAGAAATAATAAGGGAAATCGAAAAATCAACTCCTGAAAATACAAAAAAAGTCGTTTTTCCATTTGGAATCAATTTAGCGAATTTTGTAAACAACGAAACTTCAATTTGGAAACTCAACAGTCAGTGGAAAATGTGGTAGGAATATTGATAGAGACACAGAATGGGAAAGAATATAAAGAATACGTGGTAAAACAATGTGGAACACAACCGCGAAAATGTTGCAAACCATGTACCTATTTCGAAAAATTTAATGTTACTTTCAGGCCTTTCACTGATTTGGCATTTAAGAAAGTGAAATTGCAAGTGAAATTGTTAAAATAGCATTAATATGGGATGAAAAACGTCCCATAGGTCTTTTAAAAAGATTTTTTCATATAGCTGCATATGAGTTAGCTTGGCGAGGAGGCGAAGCTGCAATTTGTAAAGTACACTATTTTAAAGAATAAAAATCAAATATAGGTGATTTAACTAGTCGCTATGAATATAATACAGTTTTTTCCAAAACATGTCAGGGTGGCTCAAACAAGTGCTGCGATAGTAAATGGCTAATACTAAACATAGAAAACCCTAACATATGCCCAGTAACATTGTTTTATAAAATATTATCACATAGACCGAACCATATTACAACTAATAGATTATTTATAACTTCCAATCCGTTTTGGAAAAATAATTCATCAAGAAGTTGGTACAAAAATATTCCTATAGGAGGCAACGAAAATCCTAAGTGGACGAAAATTTCAGCTGGAAAAATTGGACTGGACACACAGAATAATCATTCTCATCGCTCAAGCGCCGTATCAACTTTAGCTAAAACAGGTATTAATGAACAAGAATTAATTAAAATAACTGGACATTCCTCTTCTAAGTCTATAAAGCCCTATTTACAACTTGATAATGAGCATCATTCGCATCTTGTAACAAATCTCCGAGATAAAACTTTGGATAATGAATTAGCCACAGTGTTAACAACATTCATGTCAATGTCAAAAATAAATTCTGCATCAGTAAAGGAGAAATTGTCCACTGAACCGATTGTATATAATAATTGTATTTTTAACAATTGTTCTTCCTAAACATTATTGTTCTTTTAGTTTGTTAAATAAAGTTCAATATAATTGAGTTCTCCATTTTGTTTCCGTATCTTTATTATGTTCATTATGTTAAGTAGGTAATTAGGATTGAACGCACTTCGGTCCTCAGCCTATTCAATGTCTAATAATAAAAATAATTCATGGAATTGTCTTACCAAATACCACGCGAGCTCAGATATAGCAGGATATTTTCTGTGGTTGTTTTCTCATACTTACTTTCATTGGCAATTTAACTTGATCGATCGAAATATCCGGCTAAATCTTAGCTCTAGTGGTATTACCCCCGACAACTTGTCGCTGTGACATTTTATAGTTTTCTAATGTGCATTTTCTTGTTTTTGTTGCACTCATTATGCCAAGACGAAATTATAGTTTTCTCACTTTTTTAATCACATTTTGTATTGCGATTGACCATTTTGAACGACTTTGCCTTCCTTTTCTTTTTTGCTACATAAATTCACTCTATAAAGAAACAGTGCCTACATTATTCACTCCACGAATAAAAATCGGTAAATTTTAAGAACACATAATATTTTGGTTAGTATACATTAATAACTGAATATATTATTTATTAGAAACTACTTCCGATGCAACTATAATATTTAAAATATCCAATAGTCATTTGGCATTTATTCTGAATTTTTAGTGTGATTTTGGGTTTAATTTATTTCTGAAATTACTGTTTTTTCAACTGAAGCAATTATTTCAATTAACTCATCAGATCACTTCATTATATTTTGAAGAAAAAAGAGTAGAAATTCAAGGGACCAGCAATACCAACATATTATTATTAGGAAAAGTTCATCGTCAGAGTATTTCCTAATAAATATGGTGATTTTTTGAAAATCACACGAAGGCAGGACAGCTACCTGACGTTCTCCGAAAAAAAGAAGTCCGTATTCACTGATGGAACTCAAAACTCTATAAATACTAACGGACCTCATTCACTAATAGATCGTATCGATTTCGAAATTTTGTTTCTCAGTTGCGAGTTGATTGGCAGTACCAGTTAGGTGATAAGCTGAAAAAACTTTCAATAGAATCTGTTTTTGAAATCTGAACGGCTTGTTATACGTTTAATTAAATGAAAAGAACAATAAGTGCGGTACCGACATGAAGAAATCGAATATGAATATATATATATATATATATATATATATATATATATATATATATATATATATATATATATATATGTATATATTTATATATATATATATATATATATATATATATGTATATATATATATATATATATATATATATTATAATATATATATATATATATATATATATATATATATATATGTATATATATATAATATAAGTAAATATATATATATATTAATATATATTATATATTATATATATATATATATTATATATATATATACATATATATATATATATATATATATATATATATATATATATATATATATATATATATATATATATATATATATATATATATATATATATATATATATATATATATATATATATATATATATTATTTATATATATATATATATTATATATATAATATATATATAATATATATATATATATTTATATATATATATATATATATATATATCTTATACGTTTTAAATCTGTGTTTTGATATATGTTGAATTTTTTCAAATATAGAACATTTCTAAAGTTTCCATGCATTTCTGATCTTTTTTCTTTTTAATAATTTGCTGTTATGGAATTTGAAATTATGATTCCCATTATTTGTGTGATCAATTATTTCTGTATTTTGTGTCATTGCTTATTTGTGTGCTTTGAATATTTTCACTAAATTTTGGTGAGTAGGTATATCCGAAATATGATTTATCGCAATTCTTTTGAATTTATACTATAAACTACATGAGATTTTCCTAAATAGGTTGTTTCATGTTTGAAATAGATATTTTGTACTGTGATATAATGTGATTGTAAAATATGTATATTAGTTAGATGTAAAGTATAAGATAATGCAATGTATTTTTCATTACTATTTTTATTTCTGATATTCTTATGAAATTTTAAGTTTTGCAATTCTAATATTTGTGACTCTGTAAAAATCGTAACGTGTAATCATTTTGTATGAGTAATGTATCAATATCATGTAATCTTTAATGTTTGTGTGTTAGTTAATTGGAGAATTTTGCCAATATATCCAAAAATAGAATAAATTTTTGTGAAAGATTATGTCTACTATTGGAATTTATTATTCAGTCCGAATAAATTGTTCTACGCCATGTTATAATTATATTGTTTCTATGTATGAGAGTAATATCAACAACATTTATGTGTTCTTTGTTTCATTTTCTAGGGTATATTGCAGACTATTATCAATACAATTTTCTGAAGTAATTATCAAACATTCCACATCATACGATTTGATAGTCAAAATATTTTATTGGTAATTACCTTATTCATTTTCTTTCAACAATTTTGAAACTGAGTGAGATATATATATATATATATATATATATATATATATATATATATATATATATATATATATATATATATATATATATATATATATAATATACCAAAGAACAATAGACACAGATTTAGTTTATCTAGTAAACAACAAGAATCAAAACATAACGAATAATTCATCAAATTCAAATTCATACTATCGAAATTCTTCATTACAATAACCAAGTATTTCTCTGGTAGACCAATATGAAATGTAGTTATAATTTCTTCAACACCATTCACGTCTTCAGAATATACAACCAACCACGATTCACGCACACAACATTTTTTCTAGAATAGGTATCATTTTGAACAGTCGAAATTATGTGAAATGTCTTCTTAATGGCAAATCCTCAAATAAAATATTTCAGAACCTGTTTTGTATACTACGACGGGTTTCTGTAGTTTCTCCTATCGTCTAATATTAGCAGACCTGACTGCGGCTATTAGATTGAATAGCACGACATTAGTAGCTAAAAACGGCTTAAACCACAAAAAGTTCGATGAGATATCGATTGTTTTTCCTTTTTTGATTTTCAAAGTAGGCAAGTTCCATTTCGTACACTATGTGGGTAAGGATTTCTGTGGTTTTCCATGCTATCTAATATTAGCAGACCTGACTGTTGATATCGCACTGAATAGCGCACATAAATAGTAACTGAAGAGTAACTGAACCGCCAAAAATTTTATGAAACATGTTTAGTATAGATATATATATATATATATATATATATATATATATATATATATATATATATATATATATATATATATATATATATATAGATATAGATATAGATAACATAAATCAAAACACAGATTTAAAACATATCAGATCAATGTATATTATATAAAGATTCAGTTATCTAACTATGAACTATGTGAACTATTTTTAACTTTTTGATAATTATCAGCAAAAACAGGCTTGGTGAATCTCAATGAAACTATTAACGATTTTATTTAAAAGCCTATTATATATATATATATATATATATATATATATATATATATATATATATATATATATATATATATATATATATATATATATATATATTTATATATATATATATATATATATATATATATATATATATATATATATGTAATATACACACCGTGTGTCCACGGAAGGTGGCTCGCCCCTATAATTTTTTTTTTTTCGGAGATAATGAAATGAAATTTAAAGGATTTGTTTAATGCATAAAACTGTATTTTTTGACAAGTAACTCAACTTCATGCAACTTTCGGTTTCACCGGAAGTGACATAAACTTTCGATTTTTAAATGAGACAACTGGTATATTTTCAGTTTTTTTGCCACTATATGACATTTAGAATACAACCATGTATCATTTCCTACTTTTTGTAATCGATGTTCATTTTTTTTATCGAAATAAATTTTTCTTCTATAGGGCTATAGATGCGTTCAAATAAATAAATTCGGTCCTAAAATGGCCTTGTTTACCGTCCTTGGACGTAGATTTGTGGGCGTGGCTTCGGACTTATTTTGTTTCACTTGTGTTGATCACAGGCTACTCGATGATTTCAAATGTTATTTTATTCTCAATAAGATTCTCCATTTAAGGAAAGTTCTGAGGTTATGGGATTTCAGGTTTTTATCGAAAGTTTTCTTTCAACCTAATACCTAGAGTAAGGTATCAAATTAATCGTAATAAAATTATCTTTTTTTTAACCCGGCGAGCCACCATGTTGCTATGTTTGTACTACTTCACTGCAAGTTGGTAGCAGTGCTAAACTAGCAGGGGAATTCCCTGATATTTTCATCGATCGAGCTAATGGTAAAACCCGACCAAATAAAAAAGGATTCTATTGACTATTGGAAATTGATGAATTGATATTTGGCACAACGTAAGAATCTCTTTAGATGTGAGCCATTTTTGATTGTTTTGAGTTCTAGTCTTTCGAGTTGTTCAAGACTTCGAATAAGCTTCGAGTAGGTACTGTTTTTTGCTGACGTGGCGATCGCTGTAAGCAAGTCATTCAACATCTCTCTTCAAATAAAATAGAAGAGTTTTTATATGTATAAAGGCAGAAAATATTTAAACGAGAAAAAATTACTGAAGGTTAGATATTTTATTATATTGTAAGTTTTGAATAATCATACATCCATACACATACATAAAATCTCTAAAAAAATATTTGTCTAACCGTAGGTAACACAATCATATATATATATATATATATATATATATATATATATATATATATATATATATATATATATATATATATATATATATGTATATATATATATATATATATATATATGTATATATATATATATATATATTATTATATATTTATATATATATATATATATATATATATGTTATATCTTATGTTTTCTCGGATGGTGGAATGAATCAGAGAAAGATTCCGGGGTTCAATCCGATTTCGGAAGTTTTGTTGGCGCTGAGAAGCACCGTTTGTTTCACGACGTTTCGCCAAAATCTCATTTGGCTTTTTCAAGTGCTGCTGTACGTCTGGTGACTCGACGGCAACTACTGTTCACCTTTCTTTCTTTGTCGTAATCGTGTTTTAGAGTTCCATATTTCTAATATATAACCTCTTGTCTTGTATGATACTTGGTGTTGGTGGGTTTTTGTTGTTCCATGTTTGGATGTCGGTTTTTGAAATTAAGCAAACATACCTGACGACTGCCTGTGGCATTCTCTGTCGACTGGAAGTATGTCTGCTTCATCTCAGATTGGTTCGATCTTGAACTATGCTCGTTACTCCGACCTCGAGATCCAATATCCGTTTTCACACTCGTCGTCTGTGATGGCCATTACTCCGACATCGAGTTCCAACTTCAGTGATGAACTCAAAATCTCTGTCCATTGGAAATCCGTTTTCACTCTCGTCGTCTGTAATGACCGTCACTCCGACCTCGAGATCCAACATCCATCTTCACTCTCGTCGTCTGCAACAAGCATCGTTCGCCTTCAAGCCTGATGATCCTCTGCGTATCTTGCTGCGTTGATGGTCGTCGCTGTATATGTTGCACTACTGTTCACCTCTCAATCAATCAATAAATCAAAATACGTTTATTCAAGATTTCTGGGGGGATGGGGTACATTTTTGTTATCTAGCTAAATATTTTATTGTGGGAAGTTATAAGGTTTTGCAACCTTCTTCAACCCTGGCTTTACTTAATTAATTCTCTAGCATTTACAATATTAATAAAAATCCTAATTTTCCTATCGGGGAATGCGGCTGCGGCCGACTTTTTTGCTAATTACGTGCCATTCGGTCCAAGGTCAATATATTTCAACTGACATTAGATGGTAAGGGAAACCACAGAAAACCTTTACCCACGCAATAACTGCTTGTGTCTGGGTTTTATTGACATTGGCTGGTCTCGTTTCGCCCTCAAGTGTTGTGAAAAAAGTCCAGTGAAAGTGCCGAGTGAAGAAAGTCCTGTGAACCGTGTTGTGTAGTGAATATCGGGTGAGTCTATTCCATTTTATTCATCTATTCCTTTTTATTGATTGCTCATATATATAACCCCGTATGCCTAACACCGCCACCAAGGCGGGTGGTCGTAAAAAACCACCTGCCTCCGCCCCCACCCCCGTCCCCCGTAGGAGGTCCTCCACTCCGAAGTGCGATACTTCGGAGAAACGAACCACCAGGAGTCAGAAAAACGCTACTCTGACATCCCCAATTCCATCACTACTTTCTCTCAATGTAGTAAAACCCCCTACATCCCCAACCAACCCCCAACATCAAAATTCATTTTCCTCATTTTCGTCGGACGATTCTTCAAATCGTACCACCGTCCCCCAACCAAAACTTTTCCGCTATGTTGTTCGAAATATTCCGAACAACATTAAATCTCAAAAAGAGTTTTACAAACTCATCAAAACCACCAAATTGACTTTGAGTAATCTCAAAGTCAATTTAAACCAGACCGCGCTCATTGAGTGCACTTCCCCAGCCCCCTCAGATTTCCAAAAAACTCTTCAGAATTTAGTTGGCACTCCGTCAATTACTTTCTCGTCCCTCTACCGCAAAAATTCCCAAAAAAATCCTACCGAACTTCTATCACCTAGAATTTCATACTCTTGTGTTATCAAATACGTTGACGTAAACTATACAGTCGAGGAGATTTCAGAGGCCCACAAATTCAAAACATCAAATTCAATAAATGCTGGAGAATAACTTTCAGAGCAACAAATAAACCAACGACTCTCATAAGAGTCATCACTTTTTCAAAGACCGCGATCGACGAATTATTACTAAATGGTTTGTCGATCTACGGTCGTACTCACGAAGCAGAACCGTCAAAAGTTCCGCTTCCAATAGCTAAATTTTGCTCACTTTGTTCTAAGAACGGTCACGATCGCCTCGACTGTGTCGCTAAACCAGCAAGTGCCTCTTGCGGTGGCAATCACAGAAACAATGTATGTCCCAAACAAAAAAATCCTACTTGCCCTGATTGTAGGGGTGATCATCCTGCGTGGGACATGAAGTGCCCTAAACGCAGGGAACCGCCTACTGAATCCCACAAAATCGCCCCCATCCAAGTCCTCAATGAGAGTATTTCCGAAGATCCACCGCAGTGCGAACATTTCGCCCGAATCCATTCTATGATTCGGTTCATAACCAAACCCTCTCTAACGTATTCCCGAAAAACGGGAAATTATTACCAAAGTAATCACCGAATGCTCCAGCGCATTCCTAAATCGTACTGCGATATTAATTATTGCGGCAGCAAAGTATCTATTACCATGGCCCCCATCGTGATCGATTTGGACGAATTCGATGGAATCCGCAATTTCTTCGATCCCCGAATAAATGGATTTCACAATAGGTACTGTTTAACGCTTGCGGTCTACGCCGCAAGCGTCATCTCCTTAAAGCACTCCTCCCAAACCATAATATATCCCATCCTTTCTAATAACTTGAAACCAAGTTGAAACACCCTCTCTTTTTTACAAATTACAATACATTTCAACACAATAGTCTACTCGGAGCCATGCGTGGCACCGCGTTACTTATTAAAAATTGTGTTTTTGCATCAACTAAATTTAAAATTCCGAACGAGTTTTCACATTTAGAGTGCGTAGCCGCTAGGCTCCACTTGAATAACTTTACAGTAACTATATCAGTTACTTACCATCCCCCTGGCGATATCCTTCCGGCGGATTTTCTGCGATATATATCGACATCCCGAACTCTATACTGCTTGGCGACCTCAACGCCCGTTATATTCAATTTGGCGATACAACATCGAACAGAAATGGTCGTATTCTATCCGAATGCCTCATAGAATTTCATCTTATGGAGGTGTTATAATACGAATCCTACTTTTTTTTAGCCATAACGGTATGTCCAATAACCGACCATATTTCTGATTACGCCTGATCTTATTCGTTATTTGAGGATCCATGTTTTATCGGACAAACGATAACATCGACCACCTTCCACTTCTGGTCAATTCTACTTTGTCTACTCCCCCAATTCAACAACCTTCTTTTATTACATTCAGAGATTTTAAAAACACGGACTGGGGAACAGTTCCGTAATCTTATAACAGAAAATCTTCCAGTACGGCCAGAAATTCTGGAATATTCGTGAATTAGATTATACTATTGTTAATTTCACTCAATTAATTACACAGTCATTTAACACCTCTGCTCCAGAGAACACAATAAACATTCACCGCCCTCGCCCTGCCTCCGTTCATAGTGGAAATTATTAAACAAAAACGACGTCTCTATCGTTTATTTCTTATGAACAAAGAGACGCCGCTATTAAAACTGAATACAATCGACTTTCCGGCAACAATACGCCGGGAAACTAACCGTTTCAAAGAGAAAAGTGGTCGACGCTACATCGAAACTTGAATTCAGAAACGGCAAAGAATTCTGGCGTAAATTCAAAATTCTTTCAGGATCCAGAAAAACTCAAATACTTGCTTAAAAACTCCAGATAATCAATTTATAATAGAACCTTTAGAAAAAGCAAATTTGTTCAAACAACATCTTCTCGAAAATATTTTTCCAAATTCCTCAAAATCCACTCTTCGATAATCAACTTTTTTTAAATTTAGAACATAATTTAGAAAATATCAGAAACATTAATTTTGAAAATCCAATGAACGGAGGTGATCCACTACTTCGTTCCCCAATAGATCCCTGACGTCGTGGCGGAAGCCATTCATTCCGGCACAAGAACACGGCTTCAGGAGGCGACGGCATATCACGTGCCGTTCTCCGAAAAACTCCCTCCCGAGGCTATGGAATATATGTCCAAAATCTTCAACCGATGCCTCGAACTGTGTTATTTCCCGCATGCGTGGAAAGAGGCCACGACAGTTCTTATTCCAAAACCGTTCAAAGATCATACATCCCAGACAATTACAGGCCGATATCTCTTCTGAATGTCGTTGGTAAGGTGTTCGAAAGAATTATCTGTCAGCGACTCAGAGTTTTGTCGATGCACGTAATATCATCCCAAACACTCAACACGGTTTCATGCCTTCCGTAGCACTTCCGATCCCCTTTTGAAGTTACATACCGACGTAACTAAAGCTTTGAATACTGGTGACTGCGTTCTCGCTACTTTTCTCGATATCAAGAGAGGCGTTCGATCAGGTTCTGGCATGCCGGTCTGATTCGGAAGCTACAGGATATCCATCTCCCCCTCCATCTCATTAAACTTTTAGTTTCTTATCTTTCCGACCGCAGCATCAGAATAAAAGTACAAAAATCCTTTTCCGAACCATTTATTCCACGAGCGGGAATTCCGCCAGGATTCGATTCTCGCTCCCCTCCTTTATCTCATTTTCACATACGATATTCCCATCCTTTAAACATAGATACACAGATTTCGCTTTTGCAGATGACACGGGCGATATGGACCACGGGCGAGGACGTCGACACTATGCAACCGCATAGCGCAGGGCCACCTAGACCGGATCAGTACGTGGGCGAGCAAATGGAGAATAACACCTAACCCAAGTAAAACACAAACAATACTTTTTCATCACCAATTACACTCGAACACGTAGATTCAACAAAAACGACGTCCGACTAAGGTATGGGGTGAAAATCTCGAACTGCAGGAGGACATTATTTACTTGGGAGGTCACATTCAATCAACACAACAATTGGAAATCCGATCTTCAAACACACTCAAAAAAGTCCGAAACAGATCTAACATCTATAGCTCTAAGAGCAGAATTCGAGGATGTAATCCTCAAACTCTGTTAAACACGTATAAAACGTTCATAAGACCAGTAGTAGTAGCATATAGATCGTTACTCTATTCGACTCTACCTCACAGATACGTCCGACAGTTGGAGAGCTGCGAAAGAGCAATCTGCCGTAGCATTTTCAGTCTAGACAGACGTTATCCGTCACACCTAGTACACGATCACGTAAACATTCCCCCCATTTTCGAACACCTCCAAAATCTCCAAGCTCGATACGCCCAACGTACATTGCACGTCCCAACATCGAAGCCCGATCGACGCTCATGACGCCGTGGCAACCGTCGACGAAGTGTTCTCTGCAGAAGGCCGAAGAAAAGGTTTCCTTTCCCTCCTTCCAGAATCCTCCAAGTGCTTCAGGACCCTCCTGATGAAGTCCTCGACCACCTAGAGGACATACCACTCCTAATCCGCTGACCCGAAAAAGTGCGCGTAGTGCCGAAAGTGCGCGAAACGTCGATAGTGCGAGTAGTGCCGAAAGTGCGAGTAGTGTGGACAGTGCGCGAAAAGTCAATCCGCTCCGAAAAACCGAGTGCGGTTCGGTTAGTGCGCGAAACGTCAGCAAATGCATCTATTGTCAAACCATTTTTATAAATTATATATAATAAAGTTAAGAATACCAGTACATTGCGTGGGTAAAGGTTTTCTGTGGTTTCCCTTACCATCTAATGTCAGTTGAAATATATTGACCTTGGACCGAATGGCACGTAATTAGAAAAAAAGTCGGCCGCAGCCGCATTCCCCGATAGGAAAATTAGGATTTTTATTAATATTGTAAATGTACGGTGCTTCTCAGCGCCAACAAAACTTCCGAAATCGGATTGAACCCCGGAATCTTTCTCTGATGTATATATATATATATATATATATATATATATATATATATATATATATATATATATATATATATATATATATATATTTACCTACACACAGACATGAAACATTACAAGATGTCCATAAATTACTCATAAAAAACGATTACCCAATAAAACTTATACAGAAAATTACTAAAAATAGAATTCATAAACTTTACAACACATTAGCATTAACAAAAAAATATTTCTCTTCCATATATTCCTCATTTAAGTAATAAAATTCCACAAATTTTAAATCCATATGATATTAAAGTAGCCCACACCGCACAAAATCAAATAAAAAAAATATATTTTAAATTGAAAAGTAAAACACCTCTTCTGCAAAAATCTCATGTTGTTTATAGTATACCCTGTAATAATTGTAATAAATCATATATAGGACAAACTTTTCAAAATTTAGAAGAAAGACTAAAAGCACACCAGAACACAGATCACAGCACTAATAAAACATAAAAACAATGAGAATCATACTTTCAACTTTTATAGCACAAAAATATAAGAAATAGAAAAAGATCAAAAACGCAGAGAAATTTCAGAAATGTTACATATTCAAAAAAATTTAAATAAAGTCGTTAATGATAAAACAGATATCAAACATTTGAGTTCAATATACGCAGATTCATTTCTTTAATTTTTCTAAGAAACAACATAAATCAAAACAAAATAATTCAACAAACAAACTCTAACCATAACAACTCATCTTCTTAGACAAAATCTAAACATCTGGAATTTTCAATTTTTCTAAAAAGAAAGTATAGTTTAGAACATGTGATCTCCAAAATTACAAGTAATATCTTTTTAAAGACAACAATAAAATATTTTAAACCTATTTTGTACATTACATGGGTGAAGATTTCTGTGGTTCCCTTCCCATCTAATATCAACAGACCTGTCTGTTGATATTGGACTAAGTAGCACGTAATTAATAACTGAAGACGGCGACAACCGCAATGAGAAATTTTTGAAAGAAAGATAAATAGTACCCTATTCTGTGAATTTTCAAAATCAAAATAATTTGAACCTATTTCGAACATAACGTGGGTAAAGGTTTCTGTGGTTTCCCTTACCATCTAATAATAACAGATTTGAATGTTAATATTGGACTGAATAGCACGTTATGAATAACAAAGAACGGCCACAGCCGAAAAATTTTATTGAAGCATAGTAATCTTTTTCTATTCAAATTTTTTCAAATCAATAAATGTCAAAGAAATTTCAAGAGTTTTTTGTGATTCAACAAGCCTGTTATTGCTAATAATTATCAAGAGATTATATATATACCTATATATATATATATATATATATATATATATATATATATATATATATATATATATATATATATATATATATATATATATATATATATATATATATATATATATATATATATATATATATATATATATATATATATATATATATATATATATATATATATATATATATATATTTACTTATTCAAATTCAGAAACACAACACATTGCATTATTTAGATTTTGGATGGAGCATTTAAACAAGTTCGATATAATATTGTATTGTATATATGCATATATATATATATATATATATATATATATATATATATATATATATATATATATATATATATATATATATATATATATATATAATTATATATACATGCATTTTGTGAAAATTTCAACTGTCTACCTATCGCGGTTCTTGAGATACAGTCTGGAGACAGACAGAAATATTCATATATTTTATGTATGAAATTTAATGGTTTCTGAGCAATCAAACCAAAAGCTTCCGGATGAATCTTGACATACAGTAAATGGAAGAAACATTTGACAAGAAAATACGGAATTATTAATCTATTTTAATATCACCATGTAGTTATTATATCGCAATTCAGCAGCAAATGTTCATGAAAGAACTAAAGGAGAATCTTTATGTTTCAAAAAATAATGTGAATAATATGAACAACAATAATGTCAACATAATTTTAACCTTTAAAAAGTATTGATAGCAAAATTATTTTATATTTAAAATTTTCAAATTCCGCTACTTCTATATGTAAATAAATAATTTATAATTCATATTCTCCATAAACTTCAATTTGAAGTGTGAAACAATAGTTTGCTTTTGTTGTTTTGATTCACACGTGTCGTTCGAGTCAGACGTAATAGTGAAAGTGAAATGAAATGAAATGACAACTGAATTCAACAATTCAAAGTCTTATACCAAATTTAATGATACCTATTGTTTTTAATCGCAAAAGTGTGACTTCTCAGAATGATCAGGTAACAGTATGAAATAGTCGTCTTCACATTGAAGAATATTTTATGTCACCATTGTTCTTTCTTCTGCAATTATCTACACGTACATATTAAGGATGTTCTAAATCACTTCAATAGATAATCACGAGAAGTGCTTTGTGAGTAAAAAGAATAGAAATCGAAATATTTTGTAATTTTTAGTTCAACTGTCGTTCATTTAAAATTTGACAATAAAGTCAGCACCGATGAATAAATAAAATTTTTATGAAGTTGCGAAAAACATGTACACTAGTCTTTTCGCAATTGTTCAATACTTTGATTAGAGGGACTCAATTATTTTATAATGAAAATAAATTGTTCTGGTTGATGGAGATCGCTGCTATTATCATCTTCTATGGTTAAATTTATTCAACAACATTATTCAGATTGTATGAAGGTAATGGACAATGAGTTTTTTCATTTATAGTTTGTAGATCCGTTTTCAGTATTAACTTGAGAACGGTGGAAGTTATTCAATAATTCGAAACGACCAGTATATAAGTTTTTAAAATCAATCTCATTTACGTTAAATTTCTATTCCAATTCATTCATCTACTAATTCGAATTTATTATTTTTCTTGTTTGAACTAGCCATTGATTTAATAATCAACTATAATTATTTCATACACGTTCAATTTTTATTTCAACTTATTATTTCGACTGAATTCAATTATTATGAAAAATAATGGAAATGAATAAATGGAAGAAAAAATGAATATATATATATATATATATATATATATATATATATATATATATATATATATACATATATATATATATATATATATAAATATATATATATATATATATATAATTATTAAATATATATATATATATATATATATATATATATATATATATATATATATATATATATATATATATATATATATATATATATATATATATATATATATATATATATATATATATATATATATATAATATAATATAATATATATATATATATATATATATATATATATATATATATATATATATATATAACTTTTTGATAATTATTAGCAATAACAGGCTTGGTGAATCTCAAAAAACTCGATTTTATTAAAAAGTTGACGTTTCGCCACGACATTCGTAGCTTTATCAAAACTTTTGAAAAAATTGAAATTTCTTAGACATTTATTGATTTGAAAAAATTTGAATAGAAAGACTACTATGTTTTATCAAAATTTTTCGGCTGTGGCCGTTCTCTGTTATTCATTACGTGCTATTCAGTCCAATATTAACATTCAAATCTGTTATTATTAGATGGTAAGGGAAACCACAGAAACGTTTACCCACGTAATGTTCGAAATAGGTAATAAATAACAGAGAACGGCCACAGCCGAAAAATTATGATGAAACATAGTAGTCT
>JARQZK010002222.1:377500-412500 GCA_030704885.1 Cynegetis impunctata
CTTTCGGAATAAAAATTTTTCATTACAGCCTTTCGAACTTTTTCAAACACGTTTTAGCTCATAGTCACCGATTAAACTAACAAATGAAACATTGAATAAAATATGCTCAAAACTACTACTTACATCAGCCAAAATTAGAAGAACGATTTAATTTCTTGATTTATTATAACGCTTCATAGAGAGCTCGACCTGATGGTGGAAACTGTCAGCCGACATAAATGTGTGGCCTGGTTCAAAATAATTAAAAGTTATACCTTTTGGCGATATTTCATCAGAGTTCACCATTCTGATTAAAAAAGTGAACAAAATCCAATTTTTATTTTGACTGGCGCAATTATCCAGCCATATTATAAAATTTGAAGTATCTCTGTGCCACTTAAAAAATGCATAAAATGTGCTAATTAAATCTTCTTTACTGCGTTTACTTATGGCCTCGTGCCACACAACCGTATAGGGTTTACTTTTCTGCGATAATTTTCCTAAAGGAACGAAAGTTTCATTGTATGCTATTAATCGTTCCATAAAAATTACACATTTAAACATATCTAATCTAGGCAACATGATAAT
Source organism: Cynegetis impunctata (assembly GCA_030704885.1). Taxonomy (NCBI): domain Eukaryota; kingdom Metazoa; phylum Arthropoda; class Insecta; order Coleoptera; family Coccinellidae; genus Cynegetis; species Cynegetis impunctata. The sequence continues at coordinate 378,068 of JARQZK010002222.1, forward strand.
TTTTTGTAAATCAGTTGAAACGCACAGTTTTATTATCAAAGGAACTTTCTGATTGTTTCTTATACAGTTGCCGAGATTCATTTGCACGCGTTATGTGTTTATTCCAGCATACACACAAGACTCTACTAGATTATTTTCATAGTGTTCGTGCATTTTAAATGCCTCGCATACTTCGCACTCTTCATGCCCAAGTTTTGCAAACGATATACCTCTTTCTTCGATCTTCTCTCGGTAAGTTTCATACGACACTTCAGTGTTTGGGTAGTTTTCTCGAACATCCTCGAGCATAATCGAGACTGTTACGTCACTGCTTAGATATCGAACATTTGGAGCGTGTTCTCTCCGATAATGTGACACACAAGGGTTGAAAGACTCGATGTGAGCAATTATATCTTTACAGTCTATTTTTCTGTTCAACACTTTTCCTACTCGTCCGTGAGGAAGCGCTACTAACTGGCCTTTCGGAGTTCTTGACAATGTATCGTGCAAAACTCTATCATTATTTTTGTTGTTGCCTAACGTTGTTAAAAAAAGGTTTTGCAAAGTTCTACCATTTCTCCACTTTCATTGGTAAAAAAATATTTGAAAGTATTTTGATTCCTTGAACTCTCAGTTTTTGTCCTGCGTTTAACTTGCCAACGCTTGCAAGTATTCAATAGGAATGTTCTTCTTTCCATACTGGAAATTTTCCAAAATTCGCTATTTATCTTTGTCCGTAGTTGTTCAGAAATTAAAGAAGAGCATTTCTTCTTACAGCTGCTTTTGCATCCTGGTAGCACTGCGTGAACTTCAGCGAGCTTTCTTAACTTTAATGATTTACGGGTTTTTAAATCCGTATCATACTTTTTTCGCTTACGGATAGTTCCAGTTTTTGTATAAGATACATCCATTAAATCTGCGACTCTTGTATTTGGATTTTCAGCGGCGTCATTATTTGATATGGTTGTTTGCTTCGTAAGTGTATTAGGGGAATATTATCTTTGTTATCATTTGCTTCTTCTTGAGGTGTATCAGGTTGTTCATTAATTATTCCGGGTGTTCTTAAAAATTCATTTTGTTCAAAACCCTCCAGCTCATTGATTCCTAGTCAGCAAGATAGGTATAATTAAAATATTGTTTATTATTATTGTACAAATTAAACCTACCGTCATTTTCAGAATTGTTTTCTTTATTAATGTTTAAGCTTTGGTATTTGTCAGGACTGCAGCATGTATAACAAGGGTTGCTGGAGCTGGGAAGCACATTGATGTTGTCCAATTCAGGCAAATTTGAGCTTTTCAACAAAGCTTTTACTTTCTGATTCGAAATAGTACATGAGTTACTCAATTTAATGAAACCTGTAGTATTTATAGATGGTATATTTGCTGGCTGTAGTTCGTGTAACACATAACTTGAATGTCTGTAAGGATTCAAGTAAATTGATTAATCGGATGTTTTAATTATAACATACTTATAAAACACAAATTCAAAAAACCATTTTTACTTACGCTGTCATCTCCGTATTATTAATAGCTGTTTCTTCCAAGCAATCATTTTCTGATTTGTCGTTTTGTGCAGCTAATGCTAATATTGATTTGGTTCGATTACTTGACATGATGCAAAATTTTAAGTCAATATGTGTAACATGTAACTAACTATTCACATAAGATTTAGAATATATTTGTCACTATTAATTGTTTAAATAATACTCTTTTCTAACTGACACCTTGCACCATAAACTGACACCACTCGATCAAGTTGAAAACTAATGCGTTTGTGTGTTGTGAGGAAATGCCGCCAATTTATGCACGTGTTGCTAAGAGAAAAAGCGGCATTTGCGGCATCCTTAAAGAAAAGGCCGTAACTACATCTGGTCCGTTGGTAGATACCGCTTTATTACTAAGGTTGAGGCATATACGGCGTTTTCGTTAAGCAATCAGGAAAATTCAGCACATACGGCATATAAAATATACACAATTTACACATTAAAACTGTAGATACCGCTTTTAGAAGTTGTAAGATGATATTTAGACTCATAATAAACCCAAGTGTAACAAAAACACGATTTCAGATTTTTTGCAGATACCGCGTTTTCATTAAGCACGGCATATATATATATATATATATATATATATATATATATATATATATATATATATATATATATATATATATATATATATATATATATATATATATATATATATATATATATATATATATATATATATATATATATATATATATGTATATATATATATATATTGTTAGAAATCAAAAAAACTATATCAGGGTTCCCTATGCCTATCTCTCATGAATTTTATGCAAAACACGTTTTCATATTCTACTTATGAGTAATTTATTAATCTTAAAAGTGGAACATCCTGTATTGTAATGAAAAGCTGAAAACATTTTTGAACTCACTTTATTAAAAAACTAACAAAGGTTAATGGTAAAAGAATTATTATCGATTAACAAATGCTCAAAGAGGAGCCCATTATTCTCGATGCATAAGTGAACTCTTTCTTGAAATGCTCAACTCTTATAACATGTTTTGCGGTATGGAACGAAACGCTCTTCTTATTCGTACTTTCATATCCTTAGGTGTCGTTGGCAGTGTATAATATAAACAATATTTTTGATATATCCTCATAAAAAATAGTAGTTAGTAGTTCTGGAGACCTGGTTAGCCAGTTCTGTGGACGTCCTCGTCCTTTCGAACTATTTGGATATTGTCAATTTAACTCGTCTCTAGCACGTCTATCAAAGTGCACAGGTGCACCATCTATCTGCATCCACATCCTTTTGAACTGGAAGTAGGTCAGTGTCACGATTGGTTACTCTATAGTAAACTGAGAATATTAGTACACCTTATATTATTACTGTAAACATCACGTATAGGCAAGGTCGCACATCAGCATGTTTTGTATACATAATGCTATATGAATATATATAAGAACCAGAGGAAATCTGGAGAAGTAAGTAAGACTGAGATCTAGACTCGTCACGCTGCCCGAGAGGTTAGCGCTAAGCCTATATTCTATAATACTATACAAATAAATACTAAAAGTATAGTATGAACCTGTGTTTCATTTAACACCCAGGACCAGGCATTACATGGCGATCCTGCCAGTTGTATTAGTATAATTGGAAGAAGTGTAGTTAGCTGATAAATAAAATAAAGTGATAGAATGGTGAGAAGAAGAAGTGACCATCGCTCATAAAGATGCTGGCAACTAACCAATGTGTTACCAATGGTTGCTACACGGAACAGACGAGGACAACCCAGCAAGCCAAGTTAAGAGAATCTCCGATGTGTAAGGGGTAGGATCTACCCTAATATAAATGACTGCCTATGTGTTGCGTATGTGGAACAGTATTGCAGACGAGTTAGGGACGTATCGGCCACTATGTGTGTAGACATAGAGTGGAATTGACATTTTTTGTAAATATGACGAGAAAAGAGACTTCGTTATTTTTGTTATGGAGGAAAAAGGGACATTTATTTTTTAAATATTTATTGCTTTCATGCATTTTTTCTTCATTAATTTTAAGTTTGAAGAATTATAACCTTGTATATATATTTTTTTATTATTATTATTTTTATCATGATTAATTTTATTAATATTATTTTATTATGATTTTCCCTCTTTCATGCATTTTCTATATATATAATTCAAGTTCGAGTGGGGTAGTGTTTTTGCATATTGTTATTTAATTTCGTGGATTACTATTTTTATTTTTTGTGCTCTATATAATGGCGATATTTTTATTTTTTGGATGTTCTTTGTTTCTATGCAATATCCGTAATGGGGGAAAATTTTTTTTTATTGATATTTGAAAATCGATTATTGTGGATAATTATTATTATTTTTTTTGGAACTATTTTTGGTTAGGATAAATGGGAAATTTTTTTTAGATTATGTATAGATATATAAATTATGACACTGACCACTAATTATTACCTGACCTAATTATTTATTTTCATTTGTTATTAAGCCTATTATTAATTTCGTTATTAGATTTAATTTTATTAAACCCCTCTTATTATTAGTGACCTAGTGAACAGACACTATGAATAATTTTTTTTGGAAGAAAAAAAAGAGACAGTTAAATTATGTTTTCTTATTAGTTAATTTCCGGGAAAAATTTTTTTTCTCTCCCCGTTAAACTTAAGTATGAAATAGGATGACCCCCTGCTTTTGTTATTTAGCACTAGTTATTATTATCAATTGTAATGTGTTAGTGGGAAATTCTTTTGCTGTAGATAATTATTGCTATTATTTTTTGGAGCTATTCCTATTCAGGATTATGGAAATTTTTATATATAGTGTGCAATTAGAGAAATAAGTAATCACTCGTTCTGTTTATGGATTGTGTGACATTGACATTATTATTATTATAACATTGCTATTATGATAACATGAGTAATCTGATGACACTGACCGGCATTGACTCACTATCGAGTTACTATTGTTTGTACGAATTGAATGGATTTGGAATCTTGCGATCTACTGTGTAACAAATTGAAGGAAATAAGAACTTATTTAATAAAAATTGGACCAAAACGACGGCTTGAAAGTAGAGACATTGTTGAAACTAAATTAAACGAATCAAATAAAATTTATGAAGAGTGCAATAAATATTTTAGATCTTTCGATACTAGGAGAGTAGAGCCATCTGACCTTCAATTAGTTATAGATAAGAAAGCAAGAATCAACAATATTTTCCGAAGAATGTAATATATATGTCAAATATTTCGAAGCTAGAAAATTTTTTTTATGATTATGAATAATTTGCATTTACGTATTATTGTAGTTAAATCTTACTGAGACCTACTTCGGAAATTTTTAAATTTTTGATTAATTGAATAATTTAAATCTCGTAATCAAGTTTTATCGTAAATGAAATTGCTGATATTAGGCATCACAAGTGTTAATTATAAAAATCAGAGAAATTGTTTAAGAAATTGTAAACTGCTGCTCACCTGATGATACGCAAATGAGAAAATTAACTTATTATTGTCAGAAGGGACAAAAATAGGAAAATTTAAATATTGTTTTTTAATAAAGTTAAACTTTGAGCCCATTATCAGATATAGGTACTGCTAAGACTGATTATAGTTTCCAAAATAGTATGGTATAGATAATGTACAATTATTTAATGGTTAAAAGGAGAGAGCAATTTTATTAATGAGAATGCGTATAGGGACGCTCAGGGGATGGATTATGCCCCCTGCTAATGAATTATGTTTTCATAAATAATGAATTTTTACTGTAATTACGAGATGGAATCGTTGGTAAAATGAGATGAAACATATATTTTTTTGTATGCTATATATAGATAGCGACCACTTCTTAGTTAAGATGGATATGGTAATGAGAAATGAAGAAATAAATATATAGATGGGTATATATAAATTTTTGTGGAGGAATAGTGTTGCGACGATCTACAGCTATCCATTAGCTATGTTAATTGGAATTTTGGAAGCTGCCAAGAATAAATCATACACGGTATGTACTAATGTTGCAACACTCTACAGTATCTAAATATTCGATCGGCATTGGCGCGAGACGAAATGTTGAGAATTTTAGAAGCCATCTGTAGAGAAGAATGGAATTAAAAGCTCTCAATTATTAGGAAGGCAAGGGAATATATCAAGGGAATTATACGTAGAATAAATTACTTTAAAAATTGTATGTTAAGTATACTTACAGTGCACACCCGACAGGCGATATGGTAATTAAACCATTCATAGGAAATTGAAAAGAAAAATTTTAAATTATCATACATTTAAACGAGACAGAATTTTCTCGAGTAAACCTCGATAAAATTCTTTCAATTTGCCAAGGGCGTGAACTGGAAGTAGGTCAGTGTCACGATTGGTTACTCTATAGTAAACTGAGAATGTTAGTACACCTTATATTATTACTGTAAACATCACGTATAGGCAAGGTCGCACATCAGCATGTTTTGTATACATAATGCTATATGAATATATATAAGAACCAGAGGAAATCTGGAGAAGTAAGTAAGACTGAGATCTAGACTCGTCACGCTGCCCGAGAGGTTAGCGCTAAGCCTATATTCTATAATACTATACAAATAAATACTAAAAGTATAGTATGAACCTGTGTTTCATTTAACACCCAGGACCAGGCATTACACTTTGATCAAAATCATACCAATTCGTTCTTGCCGAGGATAAATTCTCATTTAAACTAATGAAAAAGTAACAATCTTTCAAAAAAATACTCATCTTAAACTACTTCACACAATGACAATGGTTTGATTGAGTATTTTACCTGTCAAATAATTGTTCTTTCAAACAATAACTAATGTCATCTAGGCCAGAGCCTACTATTATTGAAAAAAAAGTATGATAGGTATTAGAAATCGTAATTTTGGTGAGGGGAATTTAACATATTTTGTCTCAATAACTAAGACTACATTTTGCTTGAGATACACAGTATTTGCAAAAATTCAATCTCGTGCTTTTAGCAAATCTACGTGTTCTTCAATATTTTTTATTACAATACAGGATGTTCCATTTTTAAGATGAAGAAATTACTCATATGTAGAATATAAAAACGTCTTTTGCGTAAAAATCATGAGAGATAGATATAGGGAAATGTGCCATTGAATACAGGATGTTCCATTCAACTTTAAAAAGTTATTCAATGAAAAATGTGCCCAAACTTTGATGCAATTTTTTTCACAACTCTGTACAATATTGAAATAAAACTTTTATGAGGTATTTAACTTTAAACTTTCAGTTAAGCATTAAATTGAGCTATAAGCAGCTCGTTAATGTTACACAGGCTGTAAACAATTTTTAAATTATGGTCCGTATTTCTTAACTTCTCAAATTTACTCAGAATCGGTTAGTTTTAGGTATAGGAAATATAACGGTAACTCACCTTTATTTGGCATGTAGTATCTTAAAATATAAAAAAATATAGGGTGTTCAATAAGAAAAATGAGTACTTTTTAAGGTCACCCTGTATATTTTAAAACAATTTTGAAATATGCTCCTCATGGACCCACAATATATATATATATATATATATATATATATATATATATATATATATATATATATATATATATATATATATAAATATATATATATATATATATATATATATATATATATATATAGGTATATTTATATATATATATATATACAGGCCGCTTTTTAAGCGGATCCCACTATTGCTGTCTCGGAAACGGAGAGACCTAAAAGGTCAGTTAAATTGGATAAAAGTTTCCAATTTTGGGGAGCAATAATAAGCCTTTTTCAGATCTTCAATATCAATGTTTGTTTTTGAGATATTCGCCAAAAACTAAAACAGTCGAATATTGTTTTTTGGCTCTACCGCCTCCAATTCGAATAATATAAGAAAAAGTCACGGGAGTTTCAATAATGTTTCATACTCGTTATAATCTGATATGAACCAAATTTCAATGCGACGTTTCGTTCATTAGGTTCCATCATCAGCTTAATTTTTTTAAATATGGGCCTCTTGATTTTTTCGTCAATTTTAGTAGCCACTGTTGTGACAAATTCAGCTATTAATTACAATACATGTATTTCTCGACGTTTTTCTACGAAAAAACATCATGAATATTTGTTCAAACAATTTCCGTTAGTGTAGTCTTTTCAAATTTTGAACGTGCCTATGCTTTCCAGGGTTTTTGTATGAATATGAAAGAACTGTTCAAAAGCCAACTTTTATGGAGTTTGAATGTTTGTTTATGATGTCTTCTGGCAAATAGAAATCTTGGAGAAAAAATTCTAAGAGTACTGAAATGGATTTATTGTTTCAAAGTGAGCCTTGAATTAACAGAATAACAAAATGTCAATTCTATTTACAAGTACTTAAATAATTATTTGATTCCTGTGAATTTGTGAGGTGAAAATCATGATTTTTTCAAATGACGAGAAAGTTTATTTGCTTTCCGTATACGCGAAATGTTTGAGAAATGCTACTAGATCTCTAGCTATGTATAGGGAATTGTACCCCGAGCCCAGGGAGGTATCAGCAATCCGAAATATATTTTCAACGCATTGAGAGGAGTTTACGGAATCATGGTTCATTAGTGAAACCCTAGAGTAGGAGCTGTACAGTGAATAACAGAGGTGGCGATAATGAAATTGAAGTTTTTTTATTCGATTGTAATTAATAGCTGAACTTGTTACAACAGTGGCTACTAAAATTTATGAAAAAATCTAAAGTCCCATATTTAAATATCTTTGAGTTCTAAAATTTTGGTTTCTACCTTTTTCAGACTACACTAACGGAAATTGTTTGACCAAATATTGATGATGTTTTTTTCGGAGAAAAACGTCGAGAAATACATGTATTGTAATTGATAGCTGAATTTGTTACAACATTGGCTACTAAAATTGATGAAAAAATCTAGAGGCCCATTTAAAAAAAATAAAGCTGATGATGGAACCTGATGAACGAAACGTCGCATTGAAATTTGATTCATATCAGATTATAACGAGTATGAAACATTATCGAAAATCCCCTGACTTTTTCTTATATCATCCGCATTGGAGGCGGTAGATCCAAAAAACGAAATTCGACTATTTTAGTTTTTAGCGAATATTTCAAAAACAAACATTGATATTTAAGATCTGAATTATATTATTATTATTGCTCCTCAAAATTGGAAACTTTTATCCAATTTAACCGACCCTGTAGGTCTCTCGGTTTCCGAGATAGCAATAGTGGGATCAGACAAAAAAACGGCCTGTATATATATATATATATATATATATATATATATATATATATATATATATATATATATATATATATATACAGGCTGTTCCAGAATAACGTCAAAAAATTCCAAGAGCTTATTCTTCAAGACATTTTAAGAAAAAAAGTTCCAATGAATGTAGGTCCGCAAATACTTCCTCACCGAAACACAGGGTGTTGAAGTTTGAAGAAAAGATTTAATTTTTTCTAATATCTTTTTAACTACGAATGCTATCAGGATGAACTTCAGAACATAGTATAACTTCTTAAGTTCTATAAACTACTGTTGATATTTCTTCCAAAACTGCCATTATTCACGAATAATGACCTCCCTCAAAAATATGGTAAAATGAACCCACGTTACTCCTCTATTCTCCGCCCCTTAACAGTTTTGGATGAAATTGCAACAGCAGTTAGCTTGAGAAGTTATAATAATGTTCTAAAATTCATATTGATAGCATTCGTAGTTTAGAAGATATTAATAAAATTAAATTTTATTTTCAACACCCTGTATTTCGGTGAGGAAGCATTTGCGGACCTACATTCATTGGAACTTTTTTCTCAAAATATCTTAAGAAATAACCCCTCGAAATTTTCTGACGTTATTCTGGAACATCCTGTATATATATATATACATATATATATATATATATATATATATATATATATATATATATATATATATATATATATATATATATATGTATATATATATATATATATATATATATATATATATATATATATATATATATATATATATATATATATATATATATATATATATATATATATATATATATATATATATATATATATATTTATTGTGGGTCCATGAGGAGCATATTCCAAAATTATTTCAAAATATACAGGGTGACATAAAAAAAAGTTTACACCCTGTGTAACATGGAACGAGCTGCTTATAGCTCAATTTAATGCTCAGCTGAAAGGTTGAAGTTAATTACCACATCAAAGTTTTATTTCAATATTGTACAGAGTTGTGAAAAATATTGCATCAAAGTTTGGGCATATTTTTTATTGAATAACTTCATAAAGTTAAATGGAACATCCTGTATTCAATGGCATATTTCGACGCAGAATTAGATTTCCTTTAAAACTATATCAGAGTTCCCTATACCTATCTCTCATGATTTTTACGCAAAAGACGTTTTTATATTCTACTTTTGAGTAATTTCTTCATCTTAAAAATGGAACATCCTGTATTGTAATAAAAAATATTGAAGAACACGTAGATTTGCTAAAAGCACGAGATTGAATTTTTGCAAATACGATGTATCTCAAGCAAAATGGAGTCTTAGTTATTGAGACGAAATATGTTAAATAACCCTAATTGTTAGCCAATGTATTAGACTTTATCGTGAAATCCCAAAATAATATTATTATGGGGTCAATGAAATTACATTTCAATATTACCAAAGTTACGATTTCTTATACCTATCATACTATTTTTCTCGAAAATAGTAGGCTTTGGCCTACATGACGTTATTTATTTTTTGAAAGAACAATTATTTGACAGGTAAAATACTTAATCAAACCATTGTCATTGTGTAAAGTAGTTTAATATTAGTATTTCTTTGAAAGATTGTTACTTTTTCATTAGTTTAAATGAGAATTTATTCTCGGCAAGAACGAATTGGTAGGATTTTGATCAACGGATGTGGATGCAGCTAGATGGTGCACCTGCGCACTTTGATAGACGTGCTAGAAACGAGTTAGATTGACTATATCCAAATAGATCGAAAGGACGAGGACGTCTACAGAACTGGCTTGCCAGGTCTCCGGAAGTACTAACTACTTTTTTTTATGAGGATATATCGAAAATATTGTTTACAATACACTGCCAACGACACCTCAGGATATGAAAGTACGAATAAGAAGGGCGTTTCGTTCCATACCGCAAAACATGTTATAAGAGTTGAGCACTCATTTCAAGAAAGAGTTCACTTATGCATCGAGAATAATGGGCACCTCTTTGAGCATTTATTAATTAATAATAATTCTTTCACCATCATCCTTTGTTAGTTTTTCAATAAAATGAGTTCAAAAATGTTTTCAGCTTTTCATTAAAATACAGGATGTTCCACTTTCAAGATTAAGAAAATACTCATGAGTAGAATATGAAAACGTGTTTCGCGTAGAATTCATGAGAGATAGGCATAGGGAACCCTGATATAGTTTTTTGATTTCTAGCAATATATTTATATATATATATATATATATATATATATATATATATATATATATATAATATATATATATATATATATATATATATATATATATATATATATATATATATATATATATATATATAATATATATATATATATATATATATATATATAAATATATAAATATATAAAAATATAAATATATATATATATATATATATATATATATATATATATATATATATATATATATATATATATATATAAATATATATATATATATATATATATATATATATATATATATATATATATATATATATATATATATATATATATATATATATGTATATATATCTATATATATATATATATATATATATATATGTATATATACCTATATATATATATATATATATATATATATATATATAGATTATTGATTTACTCAACTCTTTTAATTTGACTGTTTCATCGCAGGATCCCAGTAGAATATTTACTGATATCACTGGTCATACCTACACTTCAAAAATAGATTACATCTTGACTAATGCAGATCTTTCAAGAAGCAATGTCGAGGTTTACGAGGCTCATATCAGTGATCATCGAGCCCTTTCACTTGAGCTACCCATTGCACTTAATCATATCACTAGCCCTAAGTCGAGGATAGTCAGAAATATGTGTCAACAGAATCTCAATGATTTTGCCTTGCGTATTTCTAGTTCCGATTTTCGGGATATTTATGTTCACAATGATGTTGATGATTGTTTTGGAGTATTTATCAGCATAATTCAGAGCAATTTTGAAATATGTTTTCCTTCGATAAAACGTACCAATTTAGGTGCACAAGGTAAAAACTGGATTACTCCTGAGATTACCTTGGCAAAACGTGAACTAAAAAATCTTCATTGGTTACATACCAATATCAAATCTCAAGCCACTCATGACCTATACAGAAAGGCCAAATTTTCCTACAATTTGCTAATAAAAAATACAAAATTGAATTTTCACAGTGGACTCATCGAGAAGTCAGAAAATAAAAATCGAACAGTTTGGAATTTAGTAAATACTCTGACTAGCCGAAAAAGTAAGGAGCATAAATCTATTGTGCTTGTTTCTGAGGGTATTTCATACAGTGAGTCCCAAAATTTAGTTGAGGTCTTTGCTGAGCATTTCTCTTCCGTTACGGAGGTCACCCTTAAAAATTACTACAAAAATTTATGATCTCGTTCTTGTACCACCTCTCCTATGTTGAGTAAAAGTTTTTCCTTCTGCCCAGTACTGGAGCATGAAGTAGTTGATATTATTAGATCACTTAAAAATAATAAGAGTTCTGGAGCTGACTTCATATCCGCAAAAATTTTAAAGTCAATCGGTATAGACATTGGTCGACATTTCGCTCATATAATTAATTTATCTGTAAGCACGGGCGTATTTCCTCATGTCCTCAAAAAAGCCATTCGTCGGCTTAATATGCAAATCACATAAGTACCAAAACCCAAAGTTTACAGGAGAGGAAAAAAACTGTAAATCTGTGGAAGTGCTTACGTGATTTTTTGTATATTCTTAGGTAACGTTTAATTAATTCTGTTTGTGCATTTAAATGTAAAAAAAATGTCAAAATTTCAATTTCCATTAATTTGCTGGACTAATGTGATTTTCGGAATATTTTCTTTTTTATTTTGGAGTTATGGGATTTTCGGCGAATAAATGAAAGGACTGTATTTTAGGGAATAAGTTTATTGAACATAACAAAACTAAAAAATTAAATACACACGAGTTTCCAGAAGCACGTTCAAACTAAGAATAAGGTAATTGTTCATAAAAAGCATGATAATCTTGAGTTATGCTTGCCTTCAAACTCATAAGATGTTCATACTTTGACTTTTTAATTGGAATTCGACATGAATATAGAGGTGGAAGATCTTCAATTTTGGTTGGAATGTTGTTATTTTTCTTACGTCGAACTGGGAGACTTGACCATTCATGAATGTGTCTCAATTTGTATTGGATTGTGCCATCTGGATCATATCTGAGTTGTCTTATAAAGTTCACTGTGGCAGAAGTTCCAGGTCTAATTGAAGGGTAATATTGTAGAGAACTAAAGTTTTTGAAGAACTGGTGGTTTAAATATTCAATTTTGTATGGAGAAGGATGTTTACGTGCAGTTCTGCATATTGTGATATAGTCTGCAGGAACATTTATCACTGCATTTTTCAACTGCCTCTCAATTGTAGAGTGCATGGAATCGCATTCCATTTGGGTGTGCCCACGCTCTAGGTATTTTTGGAAAATGGTAACATTTTTCAAAAGTGCTAAATTTAGTAACGCATTGGATAATGTCGCGTTTCTGTTCTGACTTACACATCCATCACTGTAAATGATATAATATGGCACTTGATGTTTATCAATTTCACTAGCAAGAAAATTCACTATAATTGAAGCATAGACATTTGCTGTTAATCCTCCCTCCGATGCGTGCCAAATGAAGAAAAAAAGTTTTCAGATCGTAAAATGTGAAATTGTGAACAGCTAATTTGGTTTTATAGTAAAGTGCTGATACATTGGATTTCGGTGCTAGCAAAACAGCTGGCATATCCATAGTGTACACTTTGTATTCGTCTGTGGAATTGTTTCTATCTTGATCCTTTTCTGATCTTGCTTCTTGCTTTTTCTCCTGATGCGATGTATAAATCTCTTCCCCAACATTCTTTGTTCTATAGGAAACACATAAGTCGCATTCATCTTTTCTTGGAATGAAAAGGCTTAAATTCAAGTCAGAAAACATGTGGTGGAATGTGGCTACAGATAATGGTCGTTCATTTTCATGGTTTGTTGAACAATAAGTTTTGTAAACATCATATAATTGACTTATGGATTTCCATACAGGTTCCAGATAAAGTTTTTTCGTAGAACTTCGGCAATAATGACTTTCCATTTTTGGCAATAGATCAAAAAATTCTTTTAAATGTCTTCTTCTCAGTGCCCTGCTGTTTTCTTCTTTAGTCTCGTTTTGGTTAATTTCTTCAGTATCAGGTTGTTCTTTTTCTTTCTTCTTTCTTTCTTGCTGAGTTGTGTTAAGATTCTGCTTCAGCCAGTTATTAATGGTCCACTGTTTCATAGCTAAAGTATTAGCGAACAAAGTTTTGCATACTCTTATTTTTGTTCCATCAATTTTCTTCAGAGAGAAAATATAAGTGCATGTTCTTCTACTGTATTCCTCATTCTTCCTATTTCTGTTTCTTTCTGTATTTTTACTTTCGACTTGCGTTGTTATAAATACCTGCTTTTCCGCCCAAGACATTTTCCAAAATTGCTTAAAGACTAATTCTCTGTCATCTTCATTAAACTGAGAGCACTGCAGCTTTGATTTTTCATTAGTTAAGCACTTACATCTATCTTTTAATGTTTTCTGTGGTTTTTGGAAATTGTACATCCAAACATCATCAATTTTCTTTTTTCCTGAATATTCTAAACCAGTCTCCCTTTTTCTCTTATTTTTCTCCTGCTCCCAGTCTTTAGTATCATATTATCGCGATTCTGTAAAAAACAATGACGTTATTTTCGCACAGTTTGCAAAGAAAGATAATATTAAGACCTGAACCAATTTTAAGGAATTTTTAAATATGAACGAAAAACAAATAAGTCCAAGATCGATTCACGTTTCAATGATGTAAAATCACATAAGTCCTCAACCCATAATATCGATGAAATTTGAGTGTTATCACTAATTTATTTAATAAAACTACTAACAATTACATAAATACACTTACCTGCTGTTCCTACAAAGTATTATTACAATTTATAATCAACAAGTTAACTAAAAGCCGGTGAAAAATCAACAGCACAGCCAATTCACTAGCACCACCCATATAAACATTGGACATATGTGGTTTTCTTGTTGATTATATTAGGGGCAGGACTTAAGTGAATTTCTAGCTGCGGGTTTCGTCAGCTAGAAGATTTTTTGGAGTTGTGTGAATTTCTGCACAGGTGCGCACAAAGCTCCTCGACATAACAACTCAAATATCTCAAATTCGCCCAAAAGTGGACTTATGTGATTTGCATATTAAGCCGACGCATTGTTATTCCAATTTTTAAAAAGGGCGATGTGCACGACATTGCCAATTATAGACCTATCTCTATTCTCAGTATTTTTTCTAAAGTATTCGAGCGTATCGTTTTTGATAGAATGATGAACTATTTGGATAAATTTCAAATACTCAATACTGCACAGCATGGATTCCGATCTGGTCGCTCAACACAAACGGGAGCTCTGTATTTTGTTGATTTTGTCTACGAGTGCCTCGACAATGGTTTGTACGTTGCGGGATTATTTTTTGACCTATCTCGAGCTTTTGATAGTCTCGCTTTCAAGTTCATAATTGACAAATGCTATAATATGGGGTTCAGGGGTGTGATTTCAAATTGGCTATTTAGTTACCTTGACGGCAGGACTATGTCTGTTAAAGTTAATAACTCTTTTTCTGCTGAACATAATATGAATATGGGAGTCCCTCAGGGTTCCGTTCTGGGACCACTTCTATTTTTATTGTTTATTAATGATCTACCCTTAAATTTGAAAAAGATGCTGGCTGATCAGTCGGAGGATATTATTTTTTTATTAAGTAAACATAGAATAACCTTGTTTGCTGATGACACCTCCATAGCCGTTACTGGACGGACTTTTGAGGAGTTACAAAGATTCTGTGGGTTACTGGTGAGGTGCTTTATTGAGTGGTGCAATTCAAATGCAATAATGATAAATGTCAACAAGACAGAATGTATTAATTTCGCTATTCGAAACGATAATCATAGTAAACTGCTCATTACCCTTTTAGATAATGTCATCTCATCTAAAGACTGCACTAAGTTTCTTGGAATCCACATAGACTCTAATCTGAGGTGGAACGCACATATTGACGTGGTGTGCAAGAAACTCAATAGCTCTTACTACGCAATAAGTCGAGTCAAAGGTTCACTTCCTCTACAGTCTGTACTGAACATCTACTATAGCTTGGTCTACAGTCACTTAACATATAATGTTTTACTATGGGGAAACTCCCCAGATGTTGGGAGAGTTTTCATAATTCAGAAGAGAATAATTCGAATGATATTTAATATTTCTCCGCGATCATCCTGTAGGCCCACTTTTCGTCAAGATGCCATATTAACATTGGCTTCTATTTTTATTTTTAGATGTTTAGTGTATGTGAAGGAAAATGAGTTCAATATTACTAAACTTTCTAGCTTTCATGGCTATAATACCAGAAATAAGGAAACTCTTTATGTACCTAAGCATAAAACTCATAAGTATAAAATGTCTCCCATGTATCCGAGTATTAGAGTTTTCAACCATTTACCTCAAAGTATTCAGTCTCTTGATATTAGAAGGTTTAAGAAAGTAGTTAAGGCCGTATTGTTGAGAAAATGTTATTACACTGTAAGCGACTATTTCTGTGATATTCTTGAAACAAGCTGAAGTGTAATTTTTGTAATTTTTGTGACCTGTCCTATACATATGTACCTATGTCTTAAAGGATTAATAAATTATTATTATTATTATTATTATTATATATATATATATATATATATATATATATATATATATATATATATATATATATATATATATATATATATATATATATATATATATATATATATATATATATATATATATATATATATATATATATATATATATATATATATTTATATTTTTTTTATATATATATATATATATATATATATATATATATATATATATATATATATATATATATAATTTCCTCCTCCATGGGTTCAACCCCCCAAACCAATTTATATCGAAATAAATATTATCCAAGATATAATATGGAACTGCCTACATACAAAGTTTCAATCCTATGGTCCCAAAATTGCGTGTAAACAAGATTCATTTCGTCTCCTACGAGGTCAACCCCTCCAAACAACTCGTACCAATCCTATTCAGTATATCATACGAAGCTACCTACCCCCAAACTTTCAACATTATCGTGTAAAGAAGGTTTATTTCCTCCCCCGAGGGGCCAACCCCACAACCAATTCGAAGCAAAACCAATCCCATTCAATATATCATACAAAACTGCCTAGATACAAACTTTCAACCCTATTTCTATAAAATTGCGCCTTCTGTGGTGTCAACAAGATTTATTTTTCCCCTGGGGGATCAACCCCCTAACCAATTCGAACCATAACCAATCCCATCCAACATATCAGTGGAAACTATCTATTTACAACTTTTCAACCTTATTGCTGAAAATTTGCGCCCTTTATCGTGTAAACAAGATTCATTTTTTCCTCAGGGGGTCAACCTTCCAACCAATTCGAACCAAAACTAATTCCAACCAAGATACCATACGAAACTACTGATTTACAAAGTTTCAACCCTATTGCTTCAAAATTGCGTCCTTTATCGTGTGAACAAGATTTATTTCTTCCCCCGGGGATCAACCCCCCAACCAATTCGAACCAAAAACCAATCCTATCCAAAATATCATACGAAACTACCAATTTACAAACTTTCAATCATATTGTTTCAAAATTGCTCTTACATGCATACATACAAACATATATATATATATATATATATATATATATATATATATATATATATATATATATATATATATATATATATATATATAAATGGGTAGTCTTGACTGGCTAGTTGAGGAAAAATGTATTTATATATTTTGAGGTTGCAGTCATAATAATTGTTGGGCTAGGTTAAAGAATACTCTTTGTCATATGGTCGAGCTTTCGGAAATGGTTATTTCCTTTATCAAGACATCTATAATAAAAGAACAAGTTTTGATTTACAACAGCATTCACAAAAAGTTAAAAATTACTTACTAACTTGAGGTTATATAAATTTTGAAAGCACGTAAAAAAGGAACAGAAAAGCAGATGGGTACAATCTTAAAACTTCGTCACATAAGTAAACATCCATTACCAGAATTATAAATCTTATTTTCAACAATCAGTACTCCCATCTTGCTATCTACAGGAAACCAGACTAACAAAATGGTCGAAGACACCCTAAGCACGCGGAAACTAAACCACAGAACAAATAGGTGATCTTCTTTTAATAATTGACAATCGTCGATATATCAAATAAACGAGACACGGTCCAAATTAAATTTAAAGAAACTAAAAAATATTTATCCGAAAGAGCATGGTGTGAAAATTTTGAAAAGAGTTTTTATAATTTTTTACAACTAAACAATAACTGCAAACACTTTTTTAATAGTTCAATGAAAAAATGTTACTACCTCTAAATGGCTAACAAATGGGCTAAATCTCCTCTAATTTTGAAAGATTTGTCACAAGTTCAAATTGACAATTTTACTTGTAGTCTAGACAAAATCTGCTTTATAGAACTACAGTAATATAAAATGAAAACATTCCACTGCATACTTCGGCTACTATGCAACAATAGTGAAACAGACGAACCCAGGCTGGAACATATTGAACCACCAATGTGGAGTGTACACCCTTGATAAATTTAAACAAAACAAACAAAAGAAATGATAAAAACAACCGATGGTGCGCTCAGGGAACAAAACAAAAACATTATCGACCTTACAAATCAAAAGTTAAAAAATCTCTTACGAATTCTGAAAAATATAACTTGCACCACGATGAACCTATGGTCTGGAAAAACAACTCTGTTCCAACTTACAACTTAAACAGAGAATCTTCACATTGTCATAGTCCATAATATGACTATTCCCGACCACATGCTCAGCAAGGGCACACGACAGTTTACCTCTGCCACAATCGCTTTTGTGAAACGTAATGCGTCCCGACAAATTCCTCGATGTTTGTCCAATATATGACCCCTCACATGACCGACAAGGTATGCTATACACTAAGTAAGACTGTTCTAAATTTTTAAATTTAGTCTTAGTATTAGTAAAAAAATATTTTTATTTGTCAACAGCATACGCTGAGCAATCTTAAAATTGTCACCCCTGAAAACATTAATGAGCTTTGAAGTTAAATTCTCTATATAAGGTAAAGAACTGAAAAAAATTCGATGAGCATCATCCGAGGAGTCTACAGCACCACCACCCCTTTATATATATATATATATATATATATATATATATATATATATATATATATATATATATATATATATATATATATATATATATATATATATATATATATATATATTTATATGACTTTTTATGATGCTTGGCACCAAAAACTCAATTTCATATATATATATATATATATATATATATATATATATATATATATATATATATATATATATATATATATATATATATATAATAATATATATATATATATATATATATATATATATATATATATATATATATATATATACAGGGTGTCCGGAAATAATGAGCAAAAAATTCAAGGGAGAAAATAAATGGTACCTCTTCCTATAAAAAATTTTCGAAAATTGATTACTAACGTAGTCACAGGGTGTTATAGTTAGATTTTATTTACAGTTTTATTGCTCTACCTTTTGCCACGCTCATAATATTTCGACAAAATTTCGTATTTGGGGCTTTATCGGGATGAGGAAAACAAATTTGCCCACCGTAGTTTCGCATTTTGTAGAGGGCGCCTCATACGAGCCTACACTTACATTTAGATTGTCCCAACTTTTTTGTGTTACACTGTATACGACTTTTGACTGAATATTCTTATTCTCTCCTAACCTTCTGACATGAAAAAGGTATACTACTTTTGTTTCGATAAATCTTACCGTTTTCGAGAAAAACGCTAAAATAACATTGCTTGCATGTAATGAATACGAAATACATTTAATTTATTTTCAACCTTAAACATAGCATCGTTTGGAAGCGTGCGCTATGGTTGCCGTAGAAACAAGTTAGGGAAGAAATAGTTTTGACAGTTAGTAATTTTGTTCAAGTTCTTTCGTAATAATTGTTGTCATAAAAAAATAATAATGAATAACAAACAATTACTCTAACGCGGAGTTGCGGGACATGCATTATTATTACGGTTTACCTACTGGTAATTATCTTGCAGCACGACGTTTGTATTGTGGAGTATTTCCAAATAGACACCTACCCCAATCGCGAATGTTCAGTACTATCCATCGAAGAATTAGAATTTTTGGCCGACAACGGAATACTACAACAGCAGAAACAGAAGTTCGTATTTTGAATTCGATACAGAATAATCCCAATGCAAGTGTTAGAAAAATTGGTTTCCAAGAGGGCATCCTAAGAGCTCCGTACATGAAGCAATACGCGAACAAAACCCTTATCCGTACCACTACCAAAAGGTGCAATCGCTATCTGCGGAGGATCCTGCTGCTCGTGTGAATTTCTGTAATACCATTAGAATACTCCATAATGAAGATAAAAATTTTGTTCGTAATATCTTTTTCACGGAATAAGCTGGATTTGGGCATTATGGCTTGATAAACTTTCATAATGAGCATTTTTCTTCTTATGAGAATCCTCACTTATCAATAGAGCGTGGTTACCAAAATAAATTTTCCGTCAACGTGTGGTCTAGTATAAATAGTGGGGGACTACTTAATTGGGCCACATTTTTTTCACAAAGACTGAGTGGTGAAGTTTACTTGATTTTTTTAAGAAACCACTTACCTATTTTGTTGGAATATGTACCACTCGGATTAAGAAATGCAATGTGGCTGCTTCAAGATGGTGCGCCACCGCATTTTAGTTTAGCGGTCAGGCAACTCTTAAATGATACTTTTCCTGAAAGTTGGATAGGACGCGGCGGTTTTGTGCAATGGGCTTCTAGTTCCCCTGACTTAAACCCAATGGATTTTTTTTTGGTGCTACCTGAAGACGCATGTATACAGGACACCTGCGAATAGCGTCGGAGAGCTGAGAGAAAGAATTGTTGCTAATTGTGAGGTAATAAGGCAAAAGGAAGGAATATGCCATAGGGTTCGTCAGAATTTTTTAAGAAGAATTAATTTATGCATTGAAGAAGAAGGACGTCACTTTGAACATTTGATTTGATTGTTTAATTTTTTGTTCTATCAACTAATGTATTTTAGCCTTATGATTCTATTGATAAACCATTCCTTGTTCGTTGAGGACGCTCTTTTTTTAGTATTTATCACTGACCACCATCTGCGTAATAACAAATTTTCAAATTGTCAAAACAAATTCTTCCCAAACTTGTTTCTACGGCAACCATAGCGCAGGTTTCCAAAGGATGCTATGTTTAGGGTTGTAAATAAATTAAAAGGATTTCGTATTCATCACATGCAGCAATGATATTTTAGCGTTTTTCTCGAAAACGGTAAAATTTATCGAAACGAAAGTGGTGGTTTTCATGTCAGAAGGTTAGGGGAATAAAAATCCCCAGTCAAAAGTCGTATACAGTGTAACACAAACAAGTTGGGACTATTTAAATGAAAGTATAGGCTCGTATGTGGCGCCTTCTACAAAATGCGAGAATACGGTGGGCAAATTTGTTTTCCTCGTCCTGATGAAGCCGCAAATACGAAATTTCGTCGAAATATTATGAGCGTGGCAGAACGTAGAGCAATAAAACTGTAAATAAAATCTAACTTCAACGCCCTGTAACTATGTTAGTAATCAATTTTCGAAAAAATGTCATAGGAAGAGGTACCATTTATTTTTGGTATAGTATTCTTCCCTGAATTTTCTGCTCATAATTTCCAGACACCCTATATATATATATATATATATATATATATATATATATATATATATATATATATATATATATATATATATATATATATATATATATATATATATATATATATATATATATATATATATATATATATATATATATATATATATATATATATATATATATATATATATATATATGTATATATAT
The DNA here is from genome assembly GCA_030704885.1 of Cynegetis impunctata. Classification (NCBI taxonomy): domain Eukaryota; kingdom Metazoa; phylum Arthropoda; class Insecta; order Coleoptera; family Coccinellidae; genus Cynegetis; species Cynegetis impunctata. The sequence continues at coordinate 399,903 of JARQZK010002222.1, forward strand.
ATATATATATATATATATATATATATATACATATATATTGAACAGAATTCTTCATGTTATCGATACACGTTCGTGGCAATAAAATGAAGTAAACTAGGACATTTATTTGATAGGCCAAGCTACAGAGATTTTTTCATGTAAAAAGTGTTAGAAGAAAACCAGCTTCGCCATCGTGTGTAAAATAGTTCCACATGATATAGTGATATGTTTTTCATTCGACTTTATTATTTATGTCTTTGTTATTAACAATTTTATGCAAAAAATCGCAATCAGTTTTTTGCTTATAAAATTAAAACTATCAGAGTAATCGTGATGATGTCAATAGACTTATTGTAGAAAATGAAATGACGAAAAAAATGAGAGGTCGGACGACTCGATCAGACCCTTATTCTAAGGGAAAATTGGAAAAAACCGTCCAAAATGCAGTTTTTTCAAAAGTTCATAACTCGGTTATTTTTCGAGTTGTAGCGTAGATCTTTCGGTTAGTATTATTTATCAATATAAACTTTATTTGTGCGAAGAGCAGGAACTGTCCGATTCATAGTTTTTGGTATGTGGCCATTTGATTATGTTACTATGCAATTTTCCAGCAGACCTGAATGCGACAGGTATGGTCCGATTTCAATTTACTAAGAAGATTTTGAAAGTAGAATTCTCATAATTCAAAACGTTCATCTTGGTTTTTCATGAAAACGCTGAGAAATATGTTAAAAATATGAACATGACGAAAAACGGCCGAGCGCGTAAGAGTAGTTGAAGAGTGGGGGTAGATCAGCAGGCAAGGAGAAGTATGACATTCGAAAGCGTCGGCATTTTGAACGTGACAGTAATTTCTAAACGTTGTCAGGTAATAATTGTAAACCCCCACTCTTCAACTACTGTCACGCGCTCGGCCGTTTTTTGTTATGTTCAGCTTTATTTTTAACATATTTCTCAGCGTTCTTATGAAAAACCAAGATGAACGTTTTGAACTATGAGAATTTTACTTTCAAAATCTTCTCAGTAAATTGAAATCGGACCATACCTGTCATATTCAGGTCTGCTGGAAAATTGCATAGTAACATAATCAAATGGCCACAGATCAAAAACTATGCATCGGACAGTTCCTGCTCTTCGCATAAATAAAGTTTATATTGATAAATAATACTAACCGAAAGATCTACGCTACAACTCGAAAAATAACCGAGTTATGAACTTTTGAAAAAACTGCATTTTGGACGGTTTTTTCCAATTTTCCCTTAGACTAAGGGTCTGATAGAGTCGTCCGACCTCTCATTTTTTTCTTCTTTTCATTTTCTTCTATAAGTCTATTGACACCATCACGATTACTCTGATAGTTTCATTTTTATAAGCAAAAAACTAAAAAAAGCGATTTTTTGCATAAAATTGTTGATAACAAAGATATAAATAATAAAGTCGAGTGAAAAACATATCACTATATCATGTGGAACTATTTGACAAACAATGGCGGAGCTGGTTTTCTTCTAACACTTTTTGCACAAAATGCTCACTCTAAATCTCTGTAGCTTGGCCTATGAAACTAATCAAACAAACCTCCTAGCGGAGCTGGTTATACGAGTTCACGAAACATCGAAATATTTCCATGTACCATGTAATGTTTCTAACATTGACCGTCTATATATTTTTATATATATTGAGTTTTTGGTGCCAAGCATCATAAAAAGTCATGAAACGAAGAACTATCTTGGTTCTAGGTCCATTTTTGCTAATCGCACCCATTTTAATAAGCAGTTTTTCAAAGTGAAAACCTGCTTGAAGACATTTCAGTCGAATCAGACCACAGATAAAACAATTGACTCAATTATGAGCTGAGTAGGTAATATGTAAATATGTTATTGTATTACTTATATTCTGCAAATATATCAAACTCATAACCTAAAATAATTTGAGCAACATAAAATATATAATTGAAAGTTGTGTAATACTTAACATTCATCCACAATTAAAGTTGTTAGCGAGCGACTATTGTTTTAGTGATAGAAATCTAATTTGTCTTCCGATGAATTTCAGTTTTCTAGATTTGTGGATCAATTTCTGTGTCTTCAAGTAACAAGGTTTCTGATTAAGGTTGTTTAATTGAATATATGTAACCCAGGTATATGAATCAGTCACACTCGACGACTACGTGCATAACGTTAAATCTCACATGAAATGGCTCGACCTAATTAGCACTTGGAATTACTTAACATACAGAGCGTGATATTGGTCAAAATAATAAAAACGAACATATTGAACAATTCCAAGGAAAGAGCGCTTTTACCGGAAACTAATACATTACAGTCAGCAACAATAGACAATATGGTAAACAATGGTTGGCGTCTACACTGTGATAAAATATTAAACGATAAAAGAAAAAAGTCGTCATGAGACATCCCGTTGAAACAAAGTTTCTTCTACTATATATTATGTTTTGAGCGGCAGGCACGCGAAAATAAATTAACAACCGTTTTGGAGTGATTGAAAAAAATTATATAGGTACACTAGGATTTCATATTACCTACTAACAGAGCAAATGGAATCTATTTGAAGCAATGATTTTATCTGGACAGCAAACTGGATTGAGAATTGGTTAAAATGAAAATATTGTTATCATGAGAGCGATGTTCAATATAATATATTTTCTAATAGCAATGTCAGCATGAAACTCATATAATGGGAACAATGAATGATTTTGTTAGCATGGCTATCCAAAATATATGTACTATCATGCATAATTACCATGGATTTTTACATTATGTAGATAATTTCCTTATTTTCATATATATATATATATATATATATATATATATATATATATATATATATATATATATATATATATATATATATATATATATATATATATATATATATATATATGTATATAATCTCTTGATAATTATTAGCAATAACATGCTGGTTGAATCTTAAAAATCTCGATTTTATTAAAAAGTTGACGTTTCACTACGATATTCGTAATTGAAATTTCTTTGACATAAACCACAATTGTGTGATTGATTGTCTTCCGTATCAGAGGATTTTGTTTGTTGTACTATTTTCATCTTCAAATTTTCAATCCAATGCTTGGCTACGCCGTTCTGATGAGGACCAAAGAGTCCGAAACACGTGTCAACGGCTGCTTCCATATAAACGTGCTATACCGATAATTCTACTCCACATCTTTAATGTTTTCCCGTGACTAATTTCTTTGTTGTTAGATAAATAGTACCCTATTATTTTTATTTTCAAACATTACGTAGGTAAAGGTTTCTTTGGTTTCCCTTAACATCTAATGATAACAATTTTGAATGTTAATATTAGACTGAATAGCATATAATAAATAATTAGCAAGACAAAGCAGCCTTGTTCTTTTCAAATTTTTTTCAAATTAATAAATGTCAAAGAAATTTCAATTACGAATATCGTAGTGAAACGTCAACTTTTTAATAAAATCGAGTTTTTTTAAGATTCAACCAGCCTGTTATTGCTAATAATTATCAAGAGATTAAAAATAGATCACAGGCAACAACAATTCGAATAAATAATTATATGTATATATATATATATATATATATATATATATATATATATATATATATATATATATATATATATATATATATATATATATATATATATATATATATATATATATATATATATATATATATATATATATATATTTGCATTGTGTTTGCCTTTGCACTATGTTTACTCGTTCATGTGAGAAAAATCAATTGGTTTTTTTTTGATAAGTTGGCGTTTCTTCACGAAATTTTTGGCTTCCTCAAAACTTTTGAAAGTTCTTTCATAGGCATTCGATCTATTTAATGAATAAATAGAATGAAGTGACTACTTCTCCTCTCATGATTTCCTTATAAACTTGAGCTCTTAGTATTAGGTACTTTCTGAATAAAACTATCAATAATCTTCTCCTTATTTATTTGAATTTGTTCTATACAACTAGTGGTTTTCAATAAATAATCAATATTGAACTACATACGCATGTTTCATTTTAGTTATTCTTTTCAATTGATAAAGTCTTCAATTCAATTTCCTACCTCTTTCTTTAATTTTGATCAATTTTCGTCATCCCAATTCAAATATTGGAAATATTTCTCCATATAACATATTTGACTATTTAGTGAAGGACACTCTTAACCATTTTCTCTCGGCCGACGCTTTATTCATGTTACCAAATCTTGTGAACTGGAAACTAACGACATTATCTCAATGTCAAGTATTTTTTTTTGATACGGGAGCTTATCGATATATTTTATACATGCCAATAAAGTGTTTTTACTTGATACATGAAATGCTATTGAACTTACGCAAACCAATCAACTACTAGAAGCTTATCAACTCAAACTTGAAATAATCATTCTCAATCGAACCACTATAAGAAATATATCAAGGAGGCTATAAGGAAACCATAAAATATCCATGGTTTCGGTATGAACAAGAAATCTTTTTCCTCATGAGAAACGTATTTATGACACATTCTATGAAGCAATAAGATTAGTTTTAACTTATGATTATCACTTATAAAGTAAATATAATGAAAAGTGATATCCAATAGAAAATTCTGTACAAACTAGTGATGCATTGACATATTTACAGTATTTTTTGAAAGAGTTTTTAATTTCGGATTTATGAGGTATACTCCGAAACGGTAATAGGCTATGTATATATTATCAAATTGAAATAAATGCCTTAGGGTACGAGATATTGAAATGTTATTCATAAAAAATTTCAAAAGTGAACAAACTCTATAGAAAAAATTCGATGACATATATCTAGAGGTAAGTATATGGTACACAAATTACACAAATTGAAACAATTCTTGCTGTGACCGCGGCCTCGTCCCTCCTGGAATTCGTTTTGTGTATTAACTTCAACACATAGATACATTTGGTCTCTTCATTTTATAGAGCTTTCTGAGTTCTAGAACTTTTCTCTATAAATCATTCAAATATAACTCACCGTTAGAGCAGCATTTGTTAAAAATGGCAGTATTTTTGTCGACTGTAAATGCTAAATTAGCTCTAATTTTTCAACGAAATAAAACTTTATTCTATGATCACCATAAAGATAAAATCTAAATATAAGTGGAAGAATTTTTTCAATCGGCTGAGTAGTTTCGGAGATAACATATTTTGGACAAGTCCAGATTTTAAGATCGTGTTTCTTAAAAAAAATTAAATGCGCTTCTGTTAGATCTGAAAAATAGCTTTAAGGTTTGAACTCATTATCAATCAGTTATATACCTACATTTTCGTTTTCTTTTTATTACCTTTCTACTACAAGGGAAAGCAGCCGGAATGGCGCAAAAAATAGAGGGCATTCATATATTATTAGGTTAAAGTAATGCAATACTAATAGAAGTCGAACATCCAACCTATAGATATCACAATTTCTAATGATTGATTACATCCTTTGGATCATAAATTGTAGCCTTATTATATGAAATATAAATGGTGAAATATATCAGTGGTTTCAAACCTTCTGTCACGTTAAATTGGAATTAAATTTCGAAAGTATAGATCTAGATAACTGAGTTTCTGAAAATTATTTAATTCATGGTATTCAATGATGACTATCATTCTCGGTACACTATATGTTGACTGAGTTTCGAACTAGTTATATCACAAGAGTAACTGATGTTGAAGTACGCAGAATACCACAACTAAAACACTCTATTATTAAAAACTGGTTAGTCCCTATTATACTATTCTTTCTCGACAAATGTGAATTGATAGGAGCAATGCAGGCACTATTAAAACTTTTTCTCTGGAAAAATATACCATTTTCCTCCCGCATTTCGTATATATATATATATATATATATATATATATATATATATATATATATATATATATATATATATATATATATATATATATATATATATATATATATGTATATATATATACAAATATATATATTTAGAATGTTCAGAAATTCGGAAGTATTTGAAAAACTTGGTTCTCGGAATGAACCGCGTAAAAGATTCAAAAAAACTCGACGTTTCAGCTCCTTTTTCGAAGCCATCTTCAGGAGAATTGGATGGGGAAAAATTCAGATACGTGGCCTCAATCTGCCTACTCCACGAATCGCATTAGGAGGAATCGGAAATAATACGATTGCGTGGTCTCAACTGTACTGCTTCCTGTCAACTCTGAAGTTTCAACCTGCCTACTCTTCAGAGTCAACAATTGACTTCAGACAGACAGAGAGGTAACAATGACAAAACACGGAATAAAAATTAAAACGTTAAAACAATTTAATTTTTTATTCCATGTTTTGTCATTGTCACCACTCAGTTTTATGTGCGGAGGTAACCTCACTTTGAGACGTTGCTTATTTGATGTACTGGAGTCGTGTTCAGCTCATTTTTCGATTAAAATGATTTGTTGTTACTTGGGAGAGAATATTGGTTGGTTGCTTGTTTGTGTTTAAATTTTGATCACATAGCTGTAAGTTATTGTGACATGTTACGAATAGGAGTACCCTAATATATTGTTTTTCAGACCCTGAAGATGGTGCAGATATTGTACCGAAATAAAGTTTTGGCAGTTATTCATATATATCAGTGGCGGCTCGTGAGGTTTTGGTTTGAGGAGGCTACAAGAGGTGTTAAAAATACACCATAGGCGAAATTTTTTAGGATTTCAAGGTCAATATAATTTAAAGAAAATCAAAGTAAAACAAGCACCATAAGCTATTAATTTGTTTTCACTTTCGAGTGTCTACCTTGAGACCTACAACTCCTATTTACAATATTCACAAAAATTCTTCTCAGCCAATTAATCAATTCATCGATTCATCAAATTTTTTCTTTCACATAATAGGTACCTACCTACCTACTTAACGAATTTTTTAACAGCTGGTAAGAGCAAATAAAAAGTTATTATATATTTTTGAAGATTAGCGGGATTCTGCGATCTTTAACGTTAGCAAAATGATCTATAATATCCTCATAAAATTTTTTGTCTTTCGCCAGAAGTTTTACCAATTCCTTTTCAATAGACAACAAACTAATATTTTTCAAACGATCCTGGCTCATTGAATATCGTAAATAAGTTTCAATTCTATCAAGAGTGGAAAACGAGCGCTCTACGGAAGCCGATGTCACCGGGATAGAAACAATTAGACATAAGAGTTTATAAACTTGGGGTAAATCTTGATTCAAATCATTATCAAAATGATATTTAATAGTCCTCACATGATTTTCATTTTGCCCCAAAATTTCATTGTCATTATAAACAACACACAGTTCACTTTTTATGGCCACCTTATCAAAAAAAGTGTATTTTTGACATAAATTTTCCAAAAGGTTATCTGGAAAATTAGCCGAAAATCCGGTGAACAAATTTTTATTGAGTAAGTCGAAGAAATGCAGTTCTTTCAAATCAGAGAACCTTATTTCTATTTGACCCCTAATAGTATCCAAAATTTCATAAAATATTTGCTTATAGTGAAGCTCCATATCTGCGTAACTGAATTTCTTTCATTTTGGGATAAATTGAGTCGTATCATCAGTAGTTTGAAATACAGAAAATAGTTTTTTAAAATAAACTTCTGCACGAAATTCTGAAATTTTTTCCAACAAAAACTTGAGCCGATTTCGTGAGTAAATTACATCTGAAAACTTATGCTGTAAGATTTGAAAAACTATTTCTGTTTGTTCAAAAATTAATTTAAAGATGTTTAAAAAATATATAAATTTCTCATCTTGTAAGTAACATATTAATCCGCGTGCTGTATTTAAAGTTACTTTATCGGTGAAAAATTCCTCACTTTCAACTAGGTATAGAATTAAATCCTCAAATCCTAAGCGGCCCCAAACAGAGACATTTTCACTAGTAAAAAGTAAACACTGCCAACAAAATAATTTATTTTTTACCTGTGATCCGGTTAGGCAAGGATTTCTCTCATAATTCCGTGTATTAAAACTGCGGTTTTGTTTTCTGTTACGCTGCACCAAATTGTTTAATTCAGGGGTAGGTTTTTTTTGTTTTTATCAAAACTTTATCCTCATAACTTAGGGCACTAAAGTTATGGGATAACAAATATTCCACTAAGTCACCATTGAAATTTTTGAAATTAATTTCAGTAATCAAACTCATTTTAAAACAATACGCGTAACGCGAGCTGATTCCGGCGTCCATTATTCAGACAGTACGAATTACGATCATACTACGATTCAATCAACGACTTTACTCGATGTCAGGGAGATTCTATAGTTGTGATTGGTCGACATTGTATAAGACTGGACTTTATCGGTGTTGCCATGTACATGTGTTTTGGTTTTCTATTTCAAGGAAGTATTCATTCGGAGTATTTGTTTTTGAGTGGTGTGAGTTTGCTTTTCTGTGGCAGGCATAATGAACTTTGAGAATATACCTTTCTAAGCTTTCCGCAGCGTTGCCACAAATCTTGAAATGAATGAAATGCAGTAAATGTAAATACCTTCTATCTTAATTAATAAATTATATTATATAATGTAGGTTGGAAGGAAGGTAGGTGCATAAAATAATATGATTTTGATTGATATGAATATGCTGAATGCTGACTATTCAATATAATATATATATTAGTGATACACGGAATATTATTGAGGAGGCTTAGCCTCCTTAGCCTCCTTTGACTAGCCGCCCCTGATATATATATATATATATATATATATATATATATATATATATATATATATATATATATATATATATATATATATATATATATATATATATATATATATATATATATATATTGTTATTCAACTTCATCTATTTATCGTGGTCTGAAATGTTTTTTCAGTACGAAAATGATAGGACAAATTTGTAATCGCATAAAAAAACATGTATTAGTGATCTTCTTCACTGCTTGTGATACATGGTATTGAAAACTAAATACCGTCGTTATGAAAAAATAAATATACATATACTGTTTTATGATAGAGAAAGATAAAAATACCTACTATAATTTCAGTGAAATTAATTTAACTCATTTGATTCTCCTTACTGTATTTTTTTTCTGTCTGTTGAATGACGCTCCACACTTTTCATATCATGAAACTTAAAGTATAGGAATCTATATAGGTACTAGGTACAGTTTGCGAACCTCTGTTGATATAAAATACTCTACTCGAGGTTGGTCTAATTGAAAAAACTGAATACCGCACACTTCGGACTCGCCTATAAATTGAATTGAAACAACACTCATCATCCTTGCTTGGGTGCTCAAGTTATTATCATATCGAGATATTCAACGCTATAAATCAAGTTATAATTGTATGAGTTCCATTTTCGTGAATCAAATTTGTTTTATTTTTACAATTCGAAGTTTGTCCAACAACAACGTGTTATGACCTTAAAAAGTTTTGTTGATATTTTCCTGCTTGAAGTATGTTGTACCCCTTATCATTCAGGTAGTACAAATCCCTGTAGATGACATGAAATGACTCAGTGGATAATGCTCTTTATTCAAGCTGAAGTTGCAAAAGTACTAAAATCTCCTACAATGGAATATTTCGTTTGTTTTGTTTTCTCATTTTCAAGTTCGTCCAACCTCAACTTGGCTGTTCTCTGGAACTTTCATCAGCAGCGACGCCAAAACCTTTTGCTCAAACCGCGTAAATGTACAAAAATGATCGTAGCTACATAAAAAAATATCAGTATAAGTTATCCTGAGAAGAAAGCTACAGTTACGCGCCTAAACAGAATTCATGCAAATATGCAGTTTATATATATATATAAATATATATATATATATATATATATATATATATATATATATATATATATATATATATATATATATATATATATATATATATATATGATGGGTTTCATATAAACTGCTGCCAGTCAAATGAAAATTTAGGTATATCGCTTCAGAAATCATTAGAAGAAACAATGAGTACTCCGGAATTTCTCGAAAGAAAATTATTGGAAACTAAAATTAATTTTCTTGCTAAACTATTGGAATCATCGAATGAAAAAAACGAAATTCTAAAGGTTAATAATGCATTACTCCTCCAGCGAATACAGGATTTCGAATCGAAAACAAATTTATTACAAAAAAATGCATATAAACATCATGAATCGGAAGATAACAATCCCGAGCATAAGGTTGTTATACCGCTCATCAAAATCGACAATCTGAATGATTTTTCGCCGGAAGCTGTAACTAGTGATCCCAGAAATCTATTGTCGACGGAGAATGCTTCTTCAAACAGTTCTTCAACTGGAAATCTAAGCAATAATAACAGTCAAATGAAGAAATCAGTTACACAGCAAACAGATAAGATTGATCAATGTATGAAATTGGATCGAACAGGAGCTTTGAATAGTGAGAAACAAACATATCTCATTAAAGAACCGGAGGAATCCGCATGGACCAAGTAATAAAGAAAAAACCAGTAAAACAAAAACAAAAATTCAGCCCCTTATGTACAGGATCGAGACAAGTGAATCCCGAGTCAAAGATCAAAGGAGCACTGAGAAGGAAATGGTTATACGTTGGGAAAATATATGGGCCCCACGTAACTGAAACTGATATTGAAAGACTTCCTGAAGAATTCGACAAATACTGATAATTTTGAAGTGAGAAAACTTCACACCAAAGGCAATAATTCTGCATTTAGTATTGGCGTACCCTCAGACACCTTATTTCTGGAATTGTCAAAACCGGAATCATGGCCCAGTGGCGTAGTCTTAAGAGAATTCAACTTTAAGAAGAAAGGGTCCGATCCCGGATACCATTGTGAAGTAACAGACAAACTGAAATATAATAGTGTATGCATAAATCTTCCTCTACCAATTTTCTATATGAACATACATACAGTGCCTCAGTACCTAATTTAACGGATTGGAGGAGCTTATCAAGGATATGAAGCCCTCCTTTTTTGCATTGGTTGAGCATTGGCAATCTATAGACCAGCTGAAAGAGTAGGTACTCTTTTCAAAACTACACGTTGGTCTCAAGCTTCTGTAGGCCTAAATACAAACATGGTGGATGTGCAATTTTTGTCTCACAAGAATATATGAATTCTACAAACAGGTCAGATCTATGTAATTTAAGTGTAATTGATGTCTTTGAATGTAGTGCAATAGAGTGTAGAATCGCAAATAGTCCAGTCAAACTTATTATTCTCTGCATATACAGGCCGCCTCTGGCCAATGTGGATCTCTTCTTGGAGAGGTTTTCGTTGGCTATCGAGAGTTTGAGTAATGAAGCGAATGTCAAATTGTGTATCGTTGGTGATTTTAATGTAGATATTTTCAGGGGTATCGAAATTGATGCCCGATTGATACGGAGTAAACTGGAATCTCATAACTTAAGAGCATTGATCCATGACCCTACTAGAATCCTTGCAGGTTCGGAATCTTGTCTCGATAATGTTGTAACAAATTTTGAATCTATATTACCAAAAATGCTACAGCCACATCTTTCTGATCATCTCGCAATTTTTTTCAGTTTTGATTTACCTACAGGTAATCATTTGGAAGAAGGGACGATCATCTTTCGTAAATATGAGATAGACGATGTAAACAAATTTAAAAGTGGACTGCGTGAGGTAGACTGGTATAAACTATATAGTCTTCCGCGGCATTGTGTCAATGAAATGTCTGATTTACTCCAATGTTTGAGCGTCATTTTCCACCTATTACAAAAAGGATTTCCAGCAGGACTTGCAACAAAGTCCCAGCTGATCCTGCCATCTTAAGAATAAAAAATCAACTTAATTGTTTTTATACTGCTAGTAGAGTCAGGCCAGAGTATAGATCTATTCATGAAAAAAGAAAAAAGAATATGATGAGACACTTCAAAGTTCAAAGCAGAAATACTATGATTATGTTATTAAGAACTCTACTAATAAATCTAAGGCTACTTGGAATATAATAAGAAGACGAAGAGGTATTAGATCCATAAAATCCAAACTTCCTTCAGGAAATCCAGTGACAGTTGTCAATGACTTCTTGGAATATTTTACGAGTGTTTCTTCTACCTCTAAATTGAACAGCCGTAAGGTTACTTTAAGTAAAGCTTCCATCAAAAATGTGATTGAATCTTTTTATATGTTTCAGTTGTCTCCTTCCGAGGTGATAACAGTTGTTAGAAATTTTAAAAACTCTTCTTCTAGTGGCTATGATAGTGTTTCGATGAGTATTATAAAGGAAACAATTTGTGTGATAGCTGGCCCATTGTCTTTCATAATTTATAATTCTGTTGTTCAGGGAATTTTTCCTGATTCCTTGAAAATTGCCATTGTGAAACCGATCTATAAGAAAGGATCTCGAGAGGATCTAGGTAATTACCGCCCCATAAGCCTGCTCCCTTCTTTCTCCAAAATCTTTGAAAGAATTATTGTTAACAGACTTGTTAGATTCTTCCATAAGATGCGAGTTTTCGGTGCTTTTCAACATGGATTCATTTGTGGTAGGAGCACTGAAACCGCTATTTTCCAGCTTATACAGTCCATTGTTGATGCCTTGGAGGCTGGTGTTCTACCCATAGGCCTATTTATTGACCTTACCAAGGCATTCATCAACGTTGATCACGAACTTATGTTACTTAAGCTTGACTATTGTGG
>JARQZK010002222.1:417500-457500 GCA_030704885.1 Cynegetis impunctata
CAGGCATGTACCAAGGAAATGTCCAGCCTATGGAAAAACATGTAACTCATGTGGAAAATTAAATCATTATGCATCATGCTGTAGAAACAACTCAGAAAATGGAAAAACTCAAAGAAAGGAGGATAAGAAGAGAAAAGGAGAGGAAAAACACAAGAAGTATGAAAGAAAGGTCTATGAAGCTTGAATACAATGAAGAGAACAGAGAGCAGCAGCAGTGAAGCTGAAACCTTATATAAATAACATTGAATTGGACAGCATTAATAGTAAGAATAATAACTCTGATATATGGACAGCAGATGTGGACATAGATGGTGAGTCGATTAAATTCAAAATCGATACGGGGGCTAACTGCAATTGTTTGCCATTGACCTTTGTTAAAACAACTTAGATTAGAGAATAAGATTGTAAAAAGTAGATTAAGCTTAAAATACCTATGGTAACAACAAGGTAAATGCAATGGGTTACATAAATTTGGATTGTTATGTTAAAAACAAAATCTATAAAAATAAGATTCATAGTAGTAGATTGTAACAATAGCATGCCTATTTTGGGATTGAACACTTTGTAATGTAACAGATTAATAAGGAAGGTTGATACACTGGAAGTGTGTTCAAAAGGGAAAAACAAGTTCATATCCCAAAATAAACATGTGTTTGAAGGTACAGGTTAAAATCCCTTTTACGTATAAAATTGTTTTGAGTAAAAATGCACAACCATTAAGTAGTGGTTGCCGGAGAGTACCTGAAGCATTAAAAGCTAGATTGAAAGATGCGTTAGTTGATCTTGAAAATAGGGGTATCATTTCTAAAATAGAAGAGCTACAGAATGGGTCAACCATATTGTTATAGTTGAGAAGCCATCAGGGGCTTTAAGAATTTGTTTAGACCCAACTCATTTAAATCGTTTTATCTGTCAGAATCAATTTCCAATACCTACTATAGAGGAGTTATCTTTAAAGTTAAAGGATAATATTATTTTCACTGTTCTTGACCTTAAAGAAGGATTCTATCATGTTCCGTTAGATTCTGAAAGTAGAAAAATATGTACATTTATAACACCTTTTGGAAAATTTTGTTTCAATAGGCTACCATTTGGTATTAAAGTGAGTCCTGAAGTGTTTCAGCGAATGAATGAAAAAAATCTTTGGAGATCTACCAATTGGAATTTATTTTGATGATTTCATAATAAGTGCTAGGTCTGAGGAGGAGCATGATAAGATTCTAAAAAGAAGTAATTAGTAGAGCGGAAAAGTTTGGAGTAAAGTTCAACAAGTCTAAAGTTCAATATAAAGTAAAGGAAGTTAGATATTTGGGGCAAATATTTTTCTGCTGAGGGTGTAAAACCTGACAGCGAGTATGTTAAATCAATTTTATTACTGGAAGAACCTAAAAACAAAAAAGAACTTCTCACTATACTTGGTATGTTTAACTATTTATCTAAATATTTGCCTAAGCATTCGGAACTTTTGTCACCATTAAGGAACGCTAATTAAAAAATAATGTAGACTGGAACTGGACAAAAGATCATAGTGAAAATTTTCAGAGAATGAAAAAATTCATATCAGAAATTCTCTTCTAAAAATTTTTGATCCAAATTTACCAATAGAAATTCAATGTGATGCAAGTAAAATCAGGAATAGGGGGTTGTCTTTTGCAAGGGGAAAACCAGTTGCGTTTTGCTCGAGAAGTTTAACAGAGACAGAATGCAGGTGGGCACAAATTGAGAAAGAGATATTTAGCAATATCCTTTTCCTTACAAAAATTTCATCATTTTGTTATAGTAGAAAAGTTCTTGTTAAAACAGATCATAAACCGTTAGTGTCAATTCATAAAAAAGATATTTGTGATGTTAGTTCGAGATTACAAAGGTTTGAAGCTCAAAAATGTTGAAGTACAATTTTGAAGTGGAATACTTAGCGGGTAAATTTATGTACATAGCCGACCTTTTGTCTAGATTTATCTCAAAACGCCTGTTAAAGATGACAAGGAAATGAAAGAGATTGTACATTCACTAGAATTAGATTTGCCCATATCAGATGAAAGATTAAAGGAATTAAGAATAGCTACCCAAAAATGATATAGTTTTGCTCTAAAGTCATTCAGTATTGTCAAACGGAATGGCCTGATAAAAAGCAAATTGAAGACTCTGAAGTTAAGATTTTTTATAAGATAAAGGGCTTTCTAAAAGTAAATAATAAGTTATTGTTTCATAATTCTAAACTTGTAGTACCCAAATTAATGAGATTAAAATTACTTAATAAGTTGCATGTTGGACATTTTGGTATAGAAAAATCAAAAGCAGAGCGAGGAAAATTTTTTACTGGCCTGGCATGACTCGAGATATAACAAATTTTGTTAGTAGTTGTAAAACTTGTTTGGCATTTAGTCGTAGTGTTACCAAAGAACCACTTATTTTGCATGAAAGATCTGACACTCCTTTTGAAAAGGTTAGCTGCAGATATTTTAAGTTTTGCTGGTAAAGATTTTTTAGTCGTGGTAGATTATTATAGCAATTGGATAGAATTGATACCACTAGAGTATAAAACAGCGAAAGAAATTATTAATAAACTCAAAGTTGTATTCTCTACTCATGGTATTCCATTGAGATTTATATCAGATAATCAACCATTCAATAGTCAGGAATTCAAAAGCTTTGCTAAAGACTGGGAAATACAATTAATCACATCCAGTCCAAGATATCCAAAATCAAATGGTTTGTGTGAGAAAGCTGTGGGTATTTGTAAGAATATTTTGAGAAAGTGTCAACACTCCAATAATGATATTTATAAAGCTTTGTTAGAGTATCGCACATCACCACTGACAGGTCTGAATGTTGCTCCATCAGAGTTGCTAAATCGGAGACTACTACGTTCAAATTTACCTGTTTCAAAACAACTGTTGTTAGACAAACCACAGGTAGATATAAACAAGATAAAACAAAAACGTATAAATGCAAAAGTATATTATGATAGACATGCTAAAACTAGGCCCGAGTTTGGCGAGGGACAAAATATAATGCTGAAGAAGGGAGAGAAATGGGTTCCAGGTAAAATTGTTGCTAAACATGAAACACCCAGATCTTATTTAGTTAGGGAAAACCTAGACAGGGTGCTGAGGCGAAACTCTACATTCATTAGACACAAAACCCTAATGAGGTTATACTTAGGCATAGGAATAATGATACACCAGAATGTAACAATGATTCTAAGTTGAGTGTGCCGAATTCTAATGAGCCTGTTGCTCATCGTGAGTGCCGTGAAGTGAGTCAAAAGTCAGTTTATACCTGTTGAAAAAGCTACTGCCACTCCACCTGCTAGTGCACCTTATAAAACTCGTTCCGGACGTAATGTCATTAAGCCGATAAGATTCGGGTTATAAACTGTTAACATAGTTTTAAGTTTTCTTATTGTATTGGTTAGGCTGTTTGCGTTACTTTTCATAAAAGAGGGAGATGTTACATATACATGATAGTTATTGTAACTAACATGTGGGGGCGCTTCATATATGCTCCATCTCTCACCATTCTTCAAGTTCTATGACACTGTCATATATGTCATAATAAGTCACTTCTCCAGTTACGCGAGTCGATGCACCATATTTGTAAGAGTAGCACAATCCTATTAATAAATAACCAAAGTAAATAACAAGTGTTTATTGTACAAACAACTATTACACAGTTAGCATTCGAGAACATTTCAATTTTTTCAAAGAAATTTTCTTCAAAAGTCTAGGTTAGGCAGCAATATTGAAGGTTTTTCAAATATAATTGTGATTCATGGAGCATATGAAAATATTTTAATCCTGGAAGTCGATACTATACTCATAATGAACCATTATTGATAACAAATTTCATACTTATTTGAATTCAAATGAATGACCTAGGTTTTGAATTACTATTTCCTCGTCATATGCTGACATAATAATGATAAAATGCAAATATTTATAACGAGTGTACCTTTTAAAAGGATTCCGCTAGAATAACAAGAAAATTCAGTTTTTTCAGACAAAAATGCCGGTACATGTCCACTCTCTTCTTGAGGGGGACAAGTCCTCTCTCTCATTGAGGGGGACAAGTCCTCTGTCTCCTTGAGGGGAATACGTTCAATCTCGAATTCACTGGAGAACACACCAAAATTTTCATTAAAATCGGTCCTGCCGTTTAGTAGGAGTTCAGATATATTTATATATATATATATATATATATATATATATATATATATATATATATATATATATATATATATATAAATATATATATATATATATATATTAATATAAATATATATATATATATATATATATATATATATATATATATATATATATATATTTATATATATATATGAGTGGCGGCTCGTGAGGTTCTGGTTTAAGGAGGCTACAAGAGGTGTTAAGAAATACACCATAGGCGAAAATTTTCAGGATTTCAAGATCAAGCGCGTTATAATTTGAAGAAAATCAAAGTAAAACAAGCACCCTAAGCTATTAATTCGTTTGTAAAAAAATTTTTTCACTTTCGAGTGTCTACCTTAAAACCTACAACTCCTATTTACAATATTCACAAAAACTCTTCTCAGCAAATTAATCAATATATCTATTCATTAAATTTTGTTTCTTTCACAAAATAGATACTAACTTACCTACTCAACGAATTTGTTACTTATTCGAGGAATTAATCAATTGTTGCCCTGCAAGAACCAACGGGGAGGTGAGAGTTTTTTCTTGCCAAAAATAAAATAGGACCCTCCCAAAAATAGATTGAAATAAAATTATTGTGTATATTCAGATGCTAATGGCAAACTTTGCCATTAGCATCTGAAGAAGGTGAAGTTCCACCGAAACGTGCGTCATGCGTTATTTCTTATAACAAAAGTGTAAATTGTTATTTTTAACCATTGTTTTAATATGTCTGTTACGATGCACCAAATTGCTTAATTCAGGGGTAGGTCGCAATGTTTTTATCAAAACTTTATCCTCATAACTTAGTGCACTGAAGTTATGGGATAACAAATATTCCACTAAGTCACCATTGAAATTTTTGAAATCAACTTCAGTAACCAAACTCATTTCAAAACAATGCGCGAACAAAATAAGTAAACAAACTGTTTTCGTCCATAAGTCACTACGATTAATGCTTTCCAACGAATTCACTCGATTTCACCCGAAATTCTATAGTTGTGATTGGTCGACATTGTGTGAGACTTAGGTTCCATCGGTGTTGCCATTTACA
Source organism: Cynegetis impunctata (assembly GCA_030704885.1). Lineage (NCBI taxonomy): Eukaryota > Metazoa > Arthropoda > Insecta > Coleoptera > Coccinellidae > Cynegetis > Cynegetis impunctata. Next base: position 422,730 of record JARQZK010002222.1, read on the forward strand.
TGTGTTTTCCTTTTCTATTGCAATGAAGTATTCATTCGCAGTATTCGCACCGTTGTTTGCTTTTCTGTGGCAGGCATAATGAACGTTGAAAATATACCATTTTAAGCCTCTGAAGCGATGCCACAAATATTGAAATGAATGAAATGCAGTAAATGTAAATACTTTCTATCGTAATTAATAAATTATATTATATAATGTAGGTTGAAAGGAAGGTAGGTGCATAAAATAATATGATTTTGATTAATATGAATATGCTGAATGCTGACTACTCAATATAATATATTAGTGATACACGGAATATTATTGAGGAGGGGGCTTAGCCTCCTTAGCCATCTTCGAATAGCCGCCCCAATTTTCAGAGCAAATATGGTCCGACTAAGTCTATTTTTCAAAATTATTTTGAAGAAAATTGACTATCAACTTTGTTATTTCAAATGCAATACCCTGTATATTTTTTGGTTTTCGAATTTCTTATGTAATTTATAATAAAATTGTCATAAAATTCTTTATACCTAAAATGAACAGTTTTCGAGTTATTCATTTTTTTCGTAAAATTTTGACAGTTGCATCTTCAACAAAAATAGGCTATAACTTATTTGTTATATTATAGTAGGTATATTGGTATGCGGTTTAGATTTTTGTAACCTTTACATTTTTTTATTTATTCCATGTCAAAATTTTCCATATTTCTAACTAATTACTTGATAAAATCTAGGGTGAAGTTGGCAAATTTCAAACGTTAAAAACTTTCTTATTTCTAAGGGAATGCTATGTAGATTTTTGCATTATTGAATTTGCTATTCAATTACCTTTCGATTTGTATAACCATTTCCTATACCTAAAGTTGATAATAAAAAAGAAATTCCACAATTTTGTAATAATTTATATATCAATACACTTGAGAAATCGACTAGCGAGTTATTTTTGACGTATCCATGGATACCAATTACGAAAATTGTTTAAAATTTAATTGTGTCACCTTTTCTGTTCATTAGGTTTGTACAACCTGATGCTGATATCCGAAAAGATATTGAAAAAATAGTAATTCTAAGAAGTAAATATTCAATCATTAATTATTGTTGTTCATAAACAACATATGTTTGCAGTAGACTGATGTCAAATTGCAATGTCAAGTTTGACATTATCATTTTGGTCAGGAGGAGTACATTCGCATGATCCAACAGTTACTCCAAATTATACATTTCAATGTTATACAGAAAGAAATCAATGCTTATTAATGAAAGAATCACAAAACGTAGTTGAATCAGAATCAGAATATTTTTGATGATAAATTCTACTAGCTAGTAGAATATTTCGATTCGCTTATCCAATATACCACTTATAAAATATAATTGCATTTTTACGGAATATTCTCGAATTTAGGCTGGTAAAAAATATCAAATTTAGAAAGTACTGTCCTAATTCCACATCTCTTGTTAGAGTCATTTTTCTATATTACCTATTCTGAAACGGTGGCGGAAGTTCTTCTTTTCTTTAAAAAAGACTGTAACTCCATAATGCATCAACCGATTTTCGGAAACGTAGACTCTATGCAAAGAGTATTGAATGTAGATTTCAGTAACAAATAACAAAAACACTTTTAATTTTTTAATCGACAACTAGAGGGCGTTATGTAACACCTAGCTCTATTTATGATTTTTTTTGAGAAATTTCAAATGCTAGCTAACAAAAAGCCAAATTTGATGACTTATTGAACTGTCAAAACCGCGAACTGATTTCTCTTTTCATTCCAAAGATATTGGCATTTTTTGATGAGTGTTGGTGATTGTTGGCTCGCCCTGTAAGGTGGAAGACAAATTATGTTGCTAAAATTGTTTTGAAAAAAAATGACAAGTAGAAACATGAAAATATTTATCAACATTACATAAAGAAACAAAACTAGTCCGGTCAAATTAGACCAAAAAATAGGAGTGAAGTTATAAAAATTCGCACCCATCTGAAAATTGGAAAATCTGAAAAGTCTTCATCGATCTGATACGTGCAAAAAAAATTTACCTGAGTTCGAGTATCATAAAAACGGGTTTTTTACGATTTTCAGCAAAGCAGTAAGTTTTATCATGAAATTAGTTCAGACAAAAATTGTAGATCACCTAATTATCTATAAAAAACGATTTCATAAATTTTTTCCTCAGAGCCACCATTTTTGAGATTAACGATTCAGAAAGTTGAAAGAAATGCAAAAAGACACTAGCTCAAAGGTGGCGTTGAAACGTGCATATTATGACGATTACAACTCTTTCAACTTTTTGAGTCGTTATATCTCAAAAACGGCGACTCTTAGAAGGAAAAGTATTTTGAAATTTTTTATAGATAATTATCTGATCTTCAATTTTTATGTGGGCTGATTTCATGCTGTGGTGAAATAATATGATAAGGGTGCATTTTATAATCCTTTAATATTCTTTGCACCAAAGAATAATTCAATCCTAGATCTCTTGCAATCTTTCGAATACTCAAATGGGGTTCAGACTTAACTAACACCAATACGTTAGTAACATTTTCTTCATTGCGACTTCTACTTATCCTTTTTCTTAATGCGACAGGTTGAACATTGCCGGATTCTCGCAATCTTTTGAATAATTTCCGAGAATGACGCCGTCTTTCAAAATATCGTATCGCATACCTACTCCCGTTCAGCAATTACTTCATTTTGTAGACTTTCAAAATATATACTGGGCATATCATATGCCTCTCCATTTGAATAAGAAGGCATTATAAAAGAGTTAGTTTGCAAACACTCAGAATAAATTTGACAGCAATAATAGTTATTTATGTACCAATTGCGTTATATAGATCATTATGCCCTGAGGGAAACATTCGGCCCGAGGGCCTCTGGCCCGAGGGATGAATGTTGCCCGATGGGCATAAGGATCTAGTAACGCACGCGGTGCATACAAGATTTTATTTTTCACGAAAAAATTATTATATTATGATGAAAAAGCGATTTTAAAATCGTTTCATTGCTCCTATCCATTTTCCTTCTCATAGTAGGCATGTCATTGGTTGATATTTTGAAGTTTGTGAATATATTTGTCATCATATTCAGTGAATGTCATTGCTGCTTTCTTTGTGTAGTCTTATAGAAATAATGGAAATGAAAATGAATTTACCCAAGAATATCATAGAAAATGCAGCCAAAGCTGCGAATAATTCATTGCCGGAGAAATCCAGAGTCGTATACGACAAGGATTATGAAGTATTTAATCAATAAAATTTGCTTCATTTCTCCTAGTACAATAAGCGGGCGTTTTGAATCCATTATGCCCGCAAATGCGGGCATAATGGCCTAGGGCATAATGAGTGTGTTTATAGCAACCGTATCCAAGGTGAAATAAACATATTATATACAAGTGAAAAATAAAAACTTAAAAGTAAACAATCATAAAACATTGGTGTCATTTCCATAGGTAACTTGCTGACTTTTGAAACATATATCTCTCAACAGTTTAACATCATTCGTAATATTGCAGCTCGTTCATGAACATAAAACTATAGGAGACCGTTTGAGAGATTTGGGATTGAATTTTTACCCGAAAATTTTCATCCGAAATGGTTCAAAGCAAATAATGGCAAGCATTTTGAGTATTTAAAATAATGAGATAGTGGGAGCGTTTTGTGTTAGTTTTGTTTCATTATGTTATGTTGATAAATATTTTGGTGATGCGTTTCTACTGGTTATTTTATTTTCAAAACAATTTTAGCAACATAATTTCTCTTCCACCTTACAAGGCAAGCCAACAATCATCAAAAAATGCCAATATCTTTGGAGTGAAAAGATGTATCAGTTCGCGGTTTTAATAGGTCAACAAGTCATCCAATTTGGCTTTTTGTTAGCTAGTTAGATTTATAGCATTGCATTTGAAATTTCTCAAAAAAAACATAAATAGAGCTAGGTGTTACATAACGCCCTCCAGTTGCCGATTGGAAAATTAGAAGTGTTTTTGTTATTTGTTACTGAAATTTAAATTCAATACTCTTTGCGTAGAGTCTACGTTTTCGAAAATCGGTTGATGCATTATGGAGTAACAGTCTTTTTTATGTCAAAGAAAGCGAACTTCCCCCACCATTTTAGAATAGGTAATACAGAAAAATGACTCGTACAAGAGTTGTGGAATTAGGACAGTAGTTTCTAAATTTGATATTTTTTACCAGCCTAAATAGGGGAATATTTCGTAAAAAATCCAATTATATTTTATAAGTGGTAGTTTGCGCCACCTAGCGGAAAACTATGGACTCAAAAACAGTTTTAATAATTTTTTTAGGGCAGATTTGCACATAAGAATTTTTTTTCCCAAATTCTAGACATACGTTTTCCGAGATACGGCCGGTCGCCACCCTTAATGAATCACCCTGTATATAAATATATATATATATATATATATATATATATATATATATATATATATATATATATATATATATATATATATTTATATATATATATATATATATATATATATATATATATATATATATATATATATATATATATATATATATATATATATATATATTTATTATTTATTTGAATTGTTGTTGCCTGTGAACATTTTTAACTTTTTCATAATTATTAGCAATAACAGGCTTGGTGAATCTCAAAGAACTCGATTTTATTAAAAAGTTGACGTTTCGCCACGACATTCGTGGCTTTTTCAAAACTTTATATATATATATATATATGTGTGTGTGTGTGTGTGTGTGTGTGTGTGTGTGTGTGTGTGTGTGTGTGTGTGTGTGTGTGTGTGTGTGTGTGTGTGTGTGTGTGTGTGTGTGTGTGTGTGTGTGTGTGTGTGTGTGTGTGTGTGTGTGTGTGTGTGTGTGTGTAAGGGAGTCTGTGAAGGTATTTTGTTCCTATTAACTATTATTATAAGAAAGGAAATTTGTGGTTATAACAGGTCTGATTCATTCAGAAATTGTATTCGAACGTTTCGAAGATCTTTGTCCCCTTTATCAATGAAATTGAGACCATATTTCTATTATAAAGTTCTCGTAGCATAGGTACTCCAATTTGAGTGCTGCAAAAATTCAATGCATATTTAATTACTTATTCTACACTTTTAATATCAACTCTGTACCCACTAGGAAATCCTCAGTCTTTGCTAAAAACTGGATGTAATTAGTTTCAACTTCAATACTGTCGGCCTCTTAGGTTATAAGTCACAATGCGGCTTTCGGTTCATGTTTGTTTGGACCGTCCATGTTATACCGTGTTTTTCTTTTTGTCGGTTAATTCTTGGGCGTCATGTCTGTATCAATATGCCCAGTCATGAGTGAAGGTATACTAGAGTATATGTTACTTAAACGTTTCACGTCTGTTCTCTCATTTTTTTGCACGAATATGTAGCGTTTCTAATATTTCACGATATTTCTGATATTTCTGATTTTTCTCTTTCCAGGATTTTGATTTTCTGATAATCGAAATCATGTTGTTCTTCTTGTTTGTGTTTTGTTAGCGCTGTTGTTGTCGTCTTAGAGTACTCATGTTCTTTAATTCTGTCTTCTAGATATTGCATTGTCTGTTCTATATACAGGGTGGCCCCCCACATTCGCCTCGGTGTTTCTATGAGAAATGAAGAAAGTGAGAAAATTTTTTTTAGCACAGTCATATGTGGGTCAAGGAGAAGCATATTTCTAAATTATTTTGAAATATACAGGGTGATCCAAAGTTTTATTTTTTCTTATGGAACACCCTATATTTTTTTATATCTTCAGATACTTTAGCCCAAATAAAGGTCAGTTACTGTTATACTTCCTATACCTAAAACTAACCGTTGCTAAGAAATTTTGAGAAATTCTTAAAGTTAAATGGAACATTCTGTATTTAATGGCATATTTTGATGCAGAATCAGATTGCCTTTAAAACTATATCAGGGTTCCCTATACCTGTCTCTCATGCTTTTTACGCAAAAGACGTTTTTATATTTTACTTATGAGTAATTGTTTTATCTTAAAAATGGAACATCCAGTATTGTAATTAATAAGCATTTTTGAAATATTTTCATTAAGGAACACTCTGATTCGCTAAAACCGTGAGTTTAAATTTTTGCAAATACGGTCTCAAGAAAAATGCAGGCACCAAGTATAAACTCAAATTTATTGCCATTACTAAATTTTCGAAACATTCTTGAAAATGAAGTATCACCTGTCTTAGTTATTAAGACGAAATATGTTAAATTGTCCTGTTTGTTAGCAAATGTATTAGACATTAGAGTCAGATCTACAATATCCAAATAAATGGAAAGGACGAGGACAGAACTTGCCAGCCAAGTCTCCGGAAATAATAAGTCCCGACTTTTTTTTTATGGAGATATGTCAAAAGTATTGTTCATAATACACTGCCAACGACACCTCAGGATATGAAAGTATGAATAAGAAGAGCGTTTCGTTCCATACCGCAAAACATGTTATAAGAGTCCAGCACTTTCAAGAAAGAGTTCACTTATGCATCGAGAATAATAGGCACTTCTTTGTGCATTTGTTGAAATAATAATTTTTTTACCATTAACCTTAGTTATTTTTTCAATAAAATTAGTTCAAAAATGTTTTAGCTTTTCATAACAATAGAGGATATTCCACTTTTAAGATAAAGAAATTACTCATAAGTAGAATATAAGAAGGTCTTTTGCGTAAAAATCATGAGAGATAGGTATAGGGAACTCTGATATAGTTTTGAAGGGAATTTAATTTTGCGTCAAAATATGCCATTGAATACAAGATGTTTCATATAAATTTAAGAAGCTATTCATTAAAAAACTGTACAATATTGAAATAAAATTTTTATGCGGTAGTCAACTCTAATCTTTCAGCTAATCAATAAATTCAGCTACAAGCAGCTCGTTACATGTTACAGGGTGTAAACAATTTTTAAATTATGGTCTTTACTTTTTAATTCCTCGAAATTTCTCAGAAATATAACGGTCACTTTATTTGGTCTATAGTATCTAAAAATATAAAAATGTATAGGGTGTTCCATGAGAAAAAATATAACTTTGATACGAGCTTTGATATGTATCTTTTTTTGGGTCAACCTGTATATTTCAAAATAATTTTGGAATATGCTCCTCATGGACCCGCATATGACTGTGATAAATTTTTTTCCCACTCTCTTCATTTCCCATAGAAACACCGAGGCGAATGTGGTGGGTCAGCCTGTATACCTTATCACAGTCCTTGCACAGGATTTCATATAAAATGTGAGTTTGTTTCAGGAGTGGGGTTTTAGTCTTAAGTGGTAAGTATATTTGTTTGATTTGATTCTTTGCTTTGTGTGCTATAAGAAGCCCAACTAACGTTTTTTGTTTTATAATAGTAAAGGTTACGTTTCGATTACCTATTTTATAAAACCTAAGAACCTAACAATTGTTCGCGAAACATTTTCGTTACTCTTACAAAACCCCTATAGCACTTAATTGGAGAATCCTATAAAGGTCACGGTGACTAAATTTTAGTACCATATAAAATTTTCACTTTCCACTTATTTGTAACTAAGACGTTTTCGTTACCTTTATAAAACATAAATAGGTATTATAGCGGCAAGGAATATAATTTCGTTACTGCTATGAAACCTTAATATTAAAACATCCTCGCCTATAGTGTTTATAAACACCAAAAATAAACCACCCCTTTTAGCTTTATCTCCTTCTACATTGTTTGTTCACAATATGTTCTATTTCAAGTCCTTCTCATTATTATTCTGCTTCTACTTTAAAGTTGACAGCAATGGATTTTCACTTTGATATTATGAAAATGGCATATCAAACAATTAGGTATTATAACAAGTTAAATACTTTGGCAATTTTTTATGAGGACTTAATTTCATTTGGCACGAAAGATTCATCGAGTAGTTTTACATTTTACCATTCCTAAAACTGAAGTGCCCCCGTTTTGGGCTCTCTAACAATTTATTTTTATAAAAACCTGAAAATTAAAATTATGTCTCATTATTCCTTTTTCTGCAAATAAGCTGTCCAATATTACTTAACCCCATATTTTTTAATACGTCTTCAAGCTTCAGTATTATTGCTTAAAATGCAATATTTTTCTTCTTTGTGAGGATACTTATGTCAATTCGAACACAAACATAAAAATGGCCGCCATATAAAAGGACGCCATGTTCGCCATTTCGCTTTTTAAAAACTTATAGTTTTATTTGTGCCTTTAAGTAATAATAAACACCTCAAAAACTTTTATAAAACTTACCTAGGTGTCTTATGGGATTATTACCGAAAAGGTATTTCTAAAAACTGAAAGTAACCGGAAAACCAATTCAAAGCTACCAGTTCTCAAATGTCAAATATCAATTGCATAACCCCACTTTTGAATGTCGTTTTTGTTTATATTAGCTTTAAAACGAGTGTTATATTAATATATTTTCTTGAGGAAAGTCTGCGTTTTAGTCTATATCATTTTTGGTAAATTTAGTTGTGGGTGATTTATCACCTGGTAGTGTGCTTCGCAAAATATTCTCCCGGGTTTTAGCGCACTTTCTATAAAAGCTGCTACTGTATTTAACCTTTTTCCAATTTTTTCTTTCTTGTGGCATATTTATTTACTTACAATCAATTAAATCAGAGACAATAACCACGATTACTGATTAAACATTGAGAAAACACGGACAACAATCATCAAACATCTTCACCTCAAAAATATAGTTTCGGCCCCTCCTATGAAAAAGTTTTATAAAATTCCTATAAGTTTTATAAAATTCTTTAGGTTTTGTACTAGCTGTAGAATACTTATTAAGTGCCTCAAGGTTTGTAAAGGTTTTACGAAGTAAGCTATAAAACCCCAAGAGTAAAAGTTTTATAATGAGGTTCTTCAGAACGCTATAAAACCCTTTCAAAAAACTATAAGTAACCAACACCAAAGGTTTTATAGATACGGCAACGGAAACATTTTGGATGCAATGTTATAAAACTTTAAGTATTTTGGTATTTTCTGGACGTCTTTTAATGCTTGTAACACCAATAGTTTTCTTATAAAACTAAAAAAACTATTATAAAAGCTAAGGTTCTTTATAAACCTCTTATAAATATCCGTTACCGATCAATAAAACTTTAGGCTCCAAAAAATGTTAGTTGGGAAATTGTCGGGTTTCAATATATTTTGGATGTTCTATGTGAGTCCGTGAATGTATGGTATTGATATGTATGATATGTCTTTTGAATGTTGTGTGTGTTATATAACTTGAGTACTCTCTGTTCGTTGAGAGTGTTTGTGAGTTTTTGTGTGTAATTATTAGTTATAAGCAGTCTATTTACTTATCTCAAAGTTACCGATCTTAATATAGGTGATGTCAAAGATATTACTCTATCAATATATCCAAATGCTATATATATATATATATATATATATATATATATATATATATATATATTATATATATTATATATATTATATATATATTATATATATTTATATATATATATATATATATGATTTATATATATATATATATATATATATATATATATATATATATATATATATATATATATATATATTTTATATATATATATATAAATATATATATATATATATATATATATATATATATATATATATATATAAAAATATATATATATATATATATATATATATATATATATATATATATATATATATATATATATATATATATATATATATATATATATATATATATATATATATATGAAACTGTGAAACCGTGGAATTCTGAGAATCAACGGCGCTTTTGATGAAATTGAAAATTCCTTAAAATCTACTCTCTGCTGAACCCTGCTTTTCATTTACTTGAACTATAGGCTAGGCATATTCGGATTTTCAGACACAAGTTTTGCTATAGTTTCGATTTTCTCACCCTTCATGTTTTTTGGGTTGCTGAACACGAATTTGAAGTTTGCTGGCAAAAATTTTGCCCGGAACTTTGATTTTTGGGCACTTTTTGACCAATTTCTGGCACTTTCTTCAGTTTTCGGCCTATATCTCAGAAAGGAATAATTTTTTTGAAAAACTTATTCCATACAAAATTGAGGCACACAAAATTGCCTACATTTCTTACACGAAACGTTTTTCTGTAGGGTAACCGTTTTGCCGCTAGAGCGCGCCCAAAAATTGTCATGTTTCTATATCTAGTGACATTCGCCGTTTACGCGAAAATCGACCTTGCTGTGATACTTAACTGTAGAAACAATTTATTACATTATACAATTCATATTATATAACAGTAGATTTCTCATAAATATAATTTTTATTTGGAAGACTCGCCCAGTGATTCCCAATCATAGTGCCGCGGTATTTTTGTGTGCCGTATAATGCATATTCAAGAAAAAAAAATCTATCTCAAATTCCTTATTAAAAATATTCTTATGATTTACTTGTAATTATTCCCCTTTAAACATACTGTTGTTTTTGTAGTACATTTTATTTTATTTTAAATTCAAAATTATTATTATAAACTATTTTACACAGTGTATTATAGGTAAGTAAACAACTTTTAAACTTACTCTTTTCTTCGAGTGCCACCAAATTTTAAAATCGTGGAAATGTGCTGCGACAGAAGAAGGTTGACAAAGAGTGGACCAGCCGTTTTGTCGCTAGAGTGCTCCAAAAAAATATTTACGGACCCAGTATACCTTACATGAATAATGGATATAGGGAAAGTAATTGAAAAATTGATTCAAAGTTTTGGAAATTACGGAATCTGTATCATCCATGAAACAGTCAGGAGCGGAATACTCTTTTAACATCTAGATTTGGAATCACATATTATTTTGGCTGCTTCCACTATTCGCAGCCTCTCTTCTTCAGATCTACACTTCTGTTTCTTAAATGCGTCATTCAATATTTTCCCTCCTATATTTCTGAAACAAACCACAGTCTGCTTATTCTTTGAAAAGGTGAACAGTATGTCATCGCCATACATCCCTTGAAGTCCAGCTTTCACTGTCCTTTGATCTGGTTTGTAGTCTCCTTTCATTTGGGCCATCAGTTCTTCCATTGAGAATTGACACTCATCATCACTATTTTCCATGTATGTTCATATGTGCTGCATGACTACATCAATTGCCTGAGCACATGGTCCTCCTTTTTTCTCTTGCCCGTCTGTGTTTGGTGTTCGTTTTCCAATAAGTTCTATTCGGCACTTTTTATGATATTGCGCCTCATATGCAACCAAATCAGGTAAATGCTCAATTCGTCGTAAAACCGCCCTTCCAAATTCATCATCACGATCTCGTGCGTCCTTCATTACACTTTCTCTAAAACCACCAGCTAAATCACTTACCTGGTATACAACATTTCGCAAATCAGTAGTTGTTTTGGCTACCGCCGCTGAAAATAGTTTGGTAATTGGTAATCCACACATAAAGCAGTTTGTTCTGAACGTGCATTCGGGAGCTGTTGATCTGGTTTCTCTGGGTTTATGAGTCTCCATTGATTCCTTTTATATCTTAATGTGTGCGAGAATGGCTCGCCCATATGTGTATATTTTTCTACACCTGATAGAAGTGTTGAAATTTTCCCTCGTTCTGTAAACTCTGATTTAGCAAACTCTTCATTTTATGGGATATTTCTCTGAAGTGAGAAATGAATAGACAAAAAGCATTAAATTTAACTATACCAGTTCTCGACTCCTCTCAATTTATCCCACATTGTACGATGTCTTTCCAATCCATCACCTTCTATGTATTTTCTTAAGAGTAAGTTTTCACATTCATATGGCTTCACAATTTCACTTGAAACTAACATTGTTAAGAAAAACTTCAAAACTTTCATAATAACCCGTGTTCAAAGTTGGTTTTGAAGAGCCATGTTTTGACGTTATCATAATTATAAGCTCTGTCTCTATGTCAGATCCCGATGAGTGAATATCAGTAATGGGGACCTTTTAAGCATTCCGGAAGTGGATCCTGACTCTCAACAATAAAAGGACTCCACAACAAATATTTTCTCTTTAATACACATTTCCAAAATTTGTCGGCATGCTTTAAGAATTTCGCACACAAAAATACCGAGGCATAGTGATTGAGAATCAGTGGGCGAGTCTTCCAAAAAAAAAACGTCAATTATGAGAAATCTACTGTTATATAAGATAAATTGTATGATGTAATAAAGTGTTGCAACAGTAAAGTATCACAGCAAGGTCGATTTTCGCGTGAACGGCGAATGACACTAGATATGGAAATATGGCGATTTTTGGGCGAGCTCTAGCGGCAAAACGGTTAGCCTTACAAAAAAACATTGAGTGTAAAAAATGTAGGCAATTTTATCTGCCTGAATTTAGTATAAAATAAGTTTGTCATAAAAATGATTCATTTTTGAGATATAGGCCGAAAACTGAAAAAAGTGCCAAAATTTGGTCAAAAAATGCCCAAAAATTGAAGTTCCGGACAAAATTTTTGCCAGCAAACTTCAAATTCGTGTTCAGCGACCCAAAAAACATAAAGGGTGAGAAAATCAAAACTATAGTAAAATTAGTTTCTGAGCCCTAATTTTTTTGCTAATATGACTAGCCTACTACCCCTTATCTCAAAAATTGAATAATCTTAGAGTTTAGCATGTATTTAGTTATAATAAAGTTTAAATGAATTATTTGAATATCTGTTGATATTTTCGGACAAGTTTATGATTATTCATACTCCTGGAAATCATCCCCTGATGGTAGTAATTTTCGAAACTAGTTTTAAAGGTACTCATCTATCGAAATACTTGAAAATGTTGTCATATTGAATCATTGTAGTTTATGTGAATGAAATTATTATTTGCCGAGATGCTTCCACCCTCACAAGTATTTTCTTGAGAATATGATTTATTGAAAAATAACAAAAATATAATTTTGACCAATGAATGAGACAGATTGATGTTATTGTAATCTGCTGACTATATTCTCAATGGAAATTTCGATAGTCTTCCCTTCTGCAATTCAGTGTCTGTTCTGTAAAACCTGTGCCTTTGAATCTTATTGCACTTTGCGAATTTGAGTTTACTTACTGTTCGCATATGAATAATTATGGTATAAATTAGTGAAAATAGTGTATGTTTGAAACAAATATTTTGTTTCTTGTGAAAACTATTCTAAGAATGTAAAAAGTACATATTGCCGCTCATATAATAAGTTAGAGCTAAAATGATCTTAATACTTAATGTACCTACTTGCTTTTTATAATATCCTTTGTTCTAAGTATATAGCTATGAAAAGTTTCTGGACACTATAAAAATTAGCTACGGAATATTACCAGTGAAAAAATGTTTATATCATTGATCTAAAGTTTTTCTTTAATGATAATGATTGAGTTATCGCTAAGTACTTTTTCAAATTCAGATAATTATCATTCAACACGAGATTATTCAGATGAACTACTTCGGGTGAACAAATGGTTATGATAATGAAGCATTGTGAAACTGATGTTTACAATTACCTATTGTTGTTTTGGACTATGTATTCAATTTACGATAATTTTTTTGAATATATATATATATAAATATTTATATATATATATATATATATATATATATATACATATATATATATATATATATATATATATATATATATATAAATATAAATATAATATATATTATATATATATATATATATATATATATATATATATATATATATATATATATATATATATATATATTTATATATATATATATATATATATATATATATATATATATATATATATATATATATATATATATATACAGGGCTATTCAAATTCGAGTATATGCATGGGGATTTCGATAACGGTAAGAGATAGAGCGATGGTTAAATGAGGGCAAAGTAGCATGTTTCAGAGGTCAGTTATATGGATTAAAAAAATCTGATCTAGCTCCTTTAGTTCTGGAGTTATATAGGAAAAATCGAAAATTTCGAAATCCTTTTTTTGCCTATATCTTTTTATTTAATGAGTTGTTTTCAAAACAATTGTCACTTTGCCATTGTCACTTTTTGTAGGCTAATCTAAATATCTTAATAGAAATTATATACAGGGTGTCGTATAACTTGGGCCACCCTCAACTTTCAATTTTCAAATACGGACCTGTATTTTTTATTGCATTTTTTTGAATGCGAAGAGTCATGTTTCATATTCACGTAGTACTTTCATCTAAATTACAGAGTGTTCTGGAAATATTGAACTATTACCAGTAAAATTTCAACATTTTTTCAAAATTGCAGCTCTAATTAAAAAAATATCATAGAATAAGGTATAAAATGCCTAGGATTTGGAAGATAATCAACATTATTCGACGAAGAATGTCTTTTTCGAGAATTCATCCACATTTCAGTTAACGCAACCCATGATCAATGTACGAAAATGTGAAATCCTTCCCAGTACGTACATGTATGTGCATATAATGCCGAAACAAAATAATCTTCCAATGGCAATCTTCATACTCCAGACACCAATTTGGAAATATTTCATTGTTTTTCACTTTTCGAACTACCTATATATGTTTCATATTGGCGTTTTATTTTTATATAAATCATAAAGTGTTTTGGGAATATTGAACTAATACTAGTGATATCTCATCATTTTTTAATTCCATAATAATTCTAATTGAATAATATCAGAGAATGAGAGGTGAATCAGACAAATTGATTCCTTAAGAAAAATCAATTTTATAATATCCAGATTATCTATTCTCATTACTTGTTCGAAATAACAATAGAATAAAATCAACATTCCCGAGAGACATTTTATTTCTTTACCATAATGTAGCATTGGTAGAATAATTATTGATCCCCATGTCGATTCACCTCAGTAGGTATGAGGAAGATCTGTTGTATGTATTCTGCTGAGAACTCACAAATATAATCTGTCACAAACATTATTGATCACATTGACACATATTATTGATCATATAGGTTTTTATATTTTATAACTTATCGCACAAGAACATGTTTAGTTATTATCTAGAATTGAAATAAGTCATTATAAGTAATCATAATCGAAATAAATGTTTCAATTGACGATCTTCTCGTTTCAGACATTTACGGAGTCGTTTTTTTAAGTTATTATTCGCTCTGAAGATATCTCTTCGGCGTAGTGATGTGAAAGCGTTCATGATTTCATTTCTTAAATCTTCTATATTTTCAATTTCGTTTTGATATATTCTATTTTTTAGTGTACCCCATAAGAAAATGGCAAGCGGAAAGACGAATGCTCCTATTATTTCTGTAGAAAACGTTAATCATATCTCTTTTCTGCTCTATGGGGAAACCCATTTTCAGTACTATCAGATTTTTCATTAAATACCAACGATAATTTCCAAGAAACTGTCAAAATAATTACAAGTGAGGTGAAATATTTATTTTCCAAAATATACTATGAGAATTCAAATAGTTTAATCATAATTGTTGTATATAGCAACAGAATGCCCATGAATTTGCTGAAAAATGTAGGTAGTTCGGAAAGTGAGTATCAATGAAATATTTCCAAATTGGTGTCTGTAATATAAAGATTGGCAGTCGAGCGTTTTTTTGTTTGGGCAATGATTATATGCACATACACGTACTAGGAAGAATTTCGCATTTTCGTACATTGACCATGGGTTGCGTGAACCGAAATGTGGATGAATTCTTGAAGAAGACATTCTCCGTCGAACAATGTTGATTATCTTCCAAATCCTAGGCAGTCTATACCTTATCCTATGATATTTTTTTAATTAGAGCTGAATTTTTAAAAAAATGTTGAAATTTTACTGGTATTAGTTCAATATTTCCAAAACATTCTGTAATTCAGATGAAAATACTACGTGAATATAAAACATGACTCTTGGCATTCAAAAAAATGTAATAAAAAATACAGGTCCGTATTTGAAAATTGAAAGTTGAGGGTGGCCCAATTTATACGACACCCTGTATATAATTTTTATTCAGATATTTAGATAGCCTCCAAAAAGTGGCAATGGCAAAGTGACAATTGTTTTGAAAACAATTCATTAAATAAAAAGATATAGGCAAAAAAACGATTTCGAAATTTTCGATTTTTCCTATATAACTCCAGAACTAAAGGAGCTAGATTAGATTTTTTTTATCCATATAACTGACCTCTGAAATATGCTACTTTGCCCCCATTTAACCATCGCTCTATCTCTTATCGTTATCTAAATCCCCATGCATATACTCGAATTTGAATAGCCATGTATATATATATATATATATATATATATATATATATATATATATATATATATATATATATATATATATATATATATATATATATATATAGGGTGTCCCGAAATCAGACGTCAATATTTCAACTACTTCAAAAAATAAAGATAAAAGTTCATATAAACTAGTGTTTCCAACTTCTTCGTTTTATAAACAGGGTGTTAAAGTTGAAGACCTGATGGTGGTTTTTTGTAAATATTTTTGAAACCTGTGAAGATAATTGGATAAAATTTGGTATAGTTATGAAACCTTTCACCTTCTATTTGATGTACTAAAAGTTAGTATTGAAGTATTTTCAGGAGTACCTAGTGCAGGGGGGTATTGGCGAAATATAAAAATATTGTCAATATTTTTGAAACCTGTAAAGCTAATTGGATAATATTTGGTATTTTTATATATATATATATATATATATATATATATATATATATATATATATATATATATATATATATATATATATATATATATATATAAATATATATATATATATATATATATATATATATATATATATATATATATATATATATATATATATTCAGAGAAAACAGAAAATAGGCCGAAAATATCATAGTTTTTTTGGGTACAGCGCCGCTCTCACAGCACTGTGGAAATTTGTTTTATCAATACTTGTTTAGGTCATAACAACATATAAATATATACATATATATATATATATATATATATATATATATATATATATATATATATATATATATATATATATATATATATATATATGTATATATTTATATGTTGTTATGACCTAAACCAGTATTGATAGAACAAATTTCCACAGTGCTGTGGGAGCGGCGCTTGACCCAAAAAAAACATGATATTTTCGGCCTATTTTCAGGTTTCGCTGAATATCTCAGTGAAGAAAGGATCTGACCTGTATAAACGTTTTAAGCTACGCATCGCAGACAAATATTATTTGAAATGAAGTTGTAGTAAATGTAATCAGCTTGCATTTGAGACTAGACTGGTATCTGTAGGTCCAGTGGTTCTCTCAAAAACGGGAGATACCCAAAAACAGTTTAAGTGGGTTTATATATACATATATATATATATATATATATATATATATTTATATATATATATATATATATATATATATATATATATATATATATATATATATATATATATATATATATATATATATATTATATTATTGCTCACTTTTACGACTAGACAGAACTACTGAACAATATAACTCCCTATTTTAAACTTGAAGTGATGATTGTCCTTGTTAGTCCAGTAACCGTTACACTACATGATATGTTTTTTTAGTGACAAATTGGATTATTCAGTGCACAAGGTTCTAGAAGATTGAAACTTTTTCCCAACTTATAATTAATTTTGTATTCAGAACAATCTCTGGATCTTTCACTTCCAACCTGAATAATCGTTGATGATGGCTGATAAGAGTCGAAGGTGAGAGTAATCGAAATTGAAGAGCTCTTGAGAACGTGATTTTAAGAGATGGAACGGGATCTTTGTATTCGCATAGAGATGATCACTGGCAATTATATGTTAGATCTGATATGCGATCGTCACACGCGCACTGTTACTCATGAAAGTTGGTTGGTATAGAGATTCTTTGGATATTTATGAATGCCCGAAACAATTTGAATAATAATAATAATTAGAAAAATTCAGATTGAATTAGTTTATTTTATAATGTTCAGAAGATTATAGAAAATTGAACATAATAATAGTGAGTTTCTGTTGAAAGATTATATAGTGATTCGGCCGATAAAGTTGTAAATTAATAAACATATTAAAACAATGGTTTATGAAAACAATTCGCACATTTATTAAATGAAATATGCATTCCCTATTTCACTAATTATTTGTAACTATCCTTCTAATTACCCTTTCCACACAATATGTCATCTGAGTATTTCTTGTTTTCCATATAACGGAAAAATATATTTTGGTTGCATTAACTATCTGAAGAAGGTGAAGTTTCACTGAAACGTGCGTCATGCGTATTTTATTTAATAAATGTGTAAATTGTTTTTATAAACCATTGCTTCAATATGTATATATAATTATGTATATATATATATATATATATATATATATATATATATATATATATATATATATATATATATATATATATATATATATATATATATATATATATATATATATATATATATATATATATATATTATATATTATATTATATATTATATATATATATATATATATATATATATATATATATATATATAATATATATATATATATATATCAGTTGCTTTCATGATGGAAGGAACAAATTCATTAAAAAATTAGGTTTTAATTTCTTGTTAAATTCCTCGAAAAGGTCGATTAGTATTTTTATTTGGGCATTTTTCGCAATAAAAATTTTGTTTACAGGGTGTTTCATTCAAGAGCTATGGCTTTGTCATTGGTTTTTTTTAAAGGTAATACCCTGTATATTATTTCACTTTACAATTCTACGATAAATTCTTATCACTTTTTGTGACACATACCATATGCCTCAACTCGATGGATTGCCAGAAACGGAGATAGTGAGTAATGTGAGGGACGATATAAAAACACACAAATGTCATTACTAATTTAATTTTTACATATGTTCAATCTGTTGTCCGTTTACTTCGAGACATTTTTGAAGTCGATTCAATGTTTCCCGTTGCACATTTTCAATTACTTCTGGACTGATAAGTCTTATTTCCTGCCTGATTCTCTCTTTTAGATCATCAATATTATTTGGTCTATTCAAATAAACTTTAGACTTCAAATAACCCCATAAAAAAATCCAATGGGTTATGTCCGGTGATCTTGGCGGCCACTCAATCGGACCTCTCCGTCCTATCCATCTGTTGGGAAAAGTTGCATCAAGAAATTGTCGAACTGCGATTGAATAGTGAGGAGGTGCCCCATCTTGTTGAAACCATAATCTCGTTATTAGGTATGTCAGGATCTTGTGGGTTAGAAACAAAACAGCTAAAGCCGGAATGAGTTCGAACTGGGGAAAGTTCAAGTAGTCTTCTCCGTTTAGTGTTCCTTCAAAAAAATAGGACCAACTATACGATTTCGAACAATTCGCTGCCCATGTATAAATTTTTTGAGGCCGCTGTGTGTGTGCATTCTTGCATCCAATGAGGATTCTCGGTCGCCCAATACCTACAGTTTTGTCTGTTGACGTGGCCATTTAAAGTAAAGGTGGCTTCATCAGAAAAAATTATGTTTGTAATGAAATTTAGATGTTGATTTATGAATTTCAAGAATCTGCTCACAAAACTGTACTCTGCGGTCAAAACCGTCTTCTAATAATTCATGTACCAGCTTAATTTTATAGGGATGATACTTAATTTACCTTAAGTATTTTATGCACGGACCCTACTGATAAATTGAAATTATTGGAAATTGTAGTAATGGATGTATGAGGGTTACTTTTGTGGTTTCTAGTAGAACGTTCAGCACTGTTTCTTCAGATACTCTCGTGGTCTTCCTTTAGGTAAAATCTCTAACGTGGCCGTATCTCCTGAATTTTGATTCAATTTTGCTGACTGTCGATCTAGTAATTGGCGGACGATCAGGATGATTTTCATTGAATAGATTGCAGACTTCTTCTTGTGAACGCACCCTATCTCCAAAACAATCATCATAAGTACTTCAATACGTTCTCTCTCAAGTAATTGCATTTTCTTAAACAATGAAGTAGTGTAGTGCCTGGAGCGTTAAAAAACGTGAAAACTGCGGACTATACAGCACCAGTGAATGAATTCAGATGGTACATGTGAAATTTCATTCTTCAGATTTAATGACAATGTTTTACCTAAATTTTTTTTTGTATTTTTAATCCACATTTAAATCTCCAGGTGCTCCACTATCTCCGTTATAATCTGGGAATCCATCAAGTTGAGGCATATGGTATGTTCACAAGTAGTGATACGAATTTATCGTAGAATTGTAAAGTGAAATAATATACAGGGTATTACCTTTAAAAAAACTAATGACAAAGCCATAGCTCTTGAATGAGACACCCTGTATACAAAATTTTTATTGCGAAAATTACCCAAATAAAAATACTAATCGACCTGTCCGAGGATTTTAACATGAAATAGAAACAAAATTTTTTAATGAATTTGTTCCTTTCATCATAAAAGCACTGTATATATATATATATATATATATATATATATATATATATATATATATATATATATATATATATATATATATATATATATATATATATATATATATATATATATATATATATATATATATATATATATATATATATATACTATATAACAATCAGACCAAATAATTAGCTCTTAACTAATAGGTGCTGTTGATTTTAGCGCATAACTATCAACATTTGAGTAAATTAATCAAAATTCCGGCATCGCAAATCTTTCTACTATCAACATAACTCCTGATTGTATTTCAGGGTAAAACATTTGATAATATAATTGGGTGAGTGTTAGGATAGTAGATAGTGATAGTTTTTTGTAACCTCCTACAGCTCATATAAATTGAGTTAGAGGCTTAAAAGTTTGTACGTGATTTGGTTTTATGCTTCAGAGGTGCTCTTCGGGTTTTTAATTATTTTCTTTCTTTACCTCAATTTTGATGCAAAATTTTGTTTTTGAGGATTATCGAGTACCTGTTGCGTATAATAATAATAATAATAATAATAATAATAAAAATAATAATAATAATAATAATAATAATAATAACAAGAACAAGAGAAACGGTGTCATGGGACACCAGGTAGAAATGAAGTTCCTTCGGATGATATAAATTGTAAATAAAAAAATTTGAAAAGCCAGGTTTAATCTCTGGGATTCGAACCCAGAAATACGGCACAACAGGTTCAGTACTTAGATCACTCAGACGTCAACGCAATGTTACAATTAGACGCAAGAGTGTATATTATAACGAGAGGAAAACGTATCGTTACGCTATATAATTGAATATAAACCTATATTACGTAGTCATTATTACCCCGAGGCGAAGCTAAAGGGGTTATAGTCTTACGACAAAAAGTTGGGATCTGGCCCGATTTTAAAAATTCCAACGGATATGGATAAAACACATATGATTTCATTAGGGAATTCTAGTTCCCAATTTTTCCCAACGAAGAATAAAAAAATATAGCGTTTTTACCCCGAGGCGAAGCTAAAGTTTCAAGAAAAAAAGTAGGGATCTGGTCCGATTTTAAAAATTTCAACGGATATCGATAAAATACATATGATTTCATCAGAGAAGTTTTGTTCCCGATTTTTTCCCAACGAAGAATAAAAAATTATAGCGATTTTTAGATAGGCATTACGACATGCGCATGCGCCAAGGTCGATATGTATAAAGTCCTACAAAACATGCGTCGAATTGCTCTGTGTGCCACGGTAACCAAGCGACGTTGATAACTTAAGCTTGATTATGCGTCTGTGTCTGCTTCCCATCCATAGAGATATCTTATCAATTTGAATCATAATTTGCAGCAAAATGAGCCGGGGTAGGATTTTCAAATTCGACAGTCAATCAATGAATTTTTTTGCTAAATTTTCACTGATTTTATTCGTAATATCGACTTATTAATACATTTATTGCAATTTTCCTTCATTTCATTCGTAAAATCGCCTTTAATTGTTATATAATTTATATAATAGGTACATTCGAAAAATATTGATGACATGCACATGCGCCGAGGGGTTTCATTATTCCTAGTGCTACGCAGTAGGGTGTCCTTCATTTTTTTTATGGAACAAATTTGTAAAGCTTTATCTCTTCATTAGGCCATATCTGATTCCTATCGTAATCTGTTCTTTCATGCATATAACTTATACAAAATTATTTCGATGTTTCGAATCTGAAGTTTTCGAGTTGCTTGTACATGAATTAATGAGTACATATAATATGGCGAATTGGCGATTGACGAGGCGGAGTGGGATAAGAAAGAGAAGGGATGAGAGATCGGAAAGAAAGAGAAAGGAAGAAAAAGGTTTACAATATTCGCTTGTATTAACTAAAAGCGTGACTTTCGTCATTTAGTCAGTCGAGTCTACTTTCGTCAGTCTACTTCCGTCACACTTTTAGTCTCGCATATTTTTCAGTTTTGTACCGCTGCGAAATCCCTCAAAATCTGCCTTAAGGAACTCCGTTTCAATAACACTACAGCATGTACGTCAATAATATTCAACACTTCAATACAAACAATTCATACATGTCTACACATACCTACACATACATAAGTAAATGTAATAATCAAATAGTCATACTCGCATATACACGTACAATATACATCGATCAGTTTGAAGAATGATAGTCTAAATACAAATCATGAAAATCAAAATGAATAACAAAAAAGTTATAAATACAACAACACAATTCAAAATTTCTGAAATAAGTCGCATTGGCATTTTCCTAATGAATCAAGGAAGAATATTATTCTGACAACTCCCTCAGTTTCTCAAGACTATAATTATAACGCTTTTTTGAGAACCAGGTGTTTTAGAGTACTATGAAATTCTTGATTTCTACTGATATTCCTAATGTAATTTGGAAGTTTATTAAATATAGTCACAGCCTTATAGAATGGAGACTTCTCCGCTAGTGGAATTGTGTGCTTCGGCAATGAGTTATGCACAATAATTTTAGCATGAAGAGCAGATTTCAGTACAAAGACTGCGGGCAAAGTGAGCAACCTACACCGGATGAAATGTTTTCTTCACGATTGACGAGACCTCAATTCAAATATGAGCTTGATGATTCTTTTCTGCAATACAAAAGCTCGCTTTCACTCAACCGAGCCACCCCAAATGAGTATATTGTAGGTTAGATGGCTATAGATCAAAAATAAGTACACAGTAAGTAGTTGAAGCTCACTCAAAGTACTTATCAGTTGAAGGATGGCAAAATAACCTTTATTCAATTTCATACACACCTCATCAACCTATGTTGTCCACCTCAAGTGAGCATTTGCACGCATATCCAAGTACGTAACATTTTCACTAGTATGAATATCTTCTAGTGGAAACAGACGTTTAACATTATGAAAATTGATGAATCGAGTTTCATTCACATTGAAAACAAGTTTATTTTTCTGGTACTAAAATTTTATTATTTCACATATATGTAGAATTTTCTGGTGAAGCTTCTCACCACTCCTTCCCGAGACCACCACTGTGGTATCGTCCGCAAACATTACAGTTTTATCACCTGAGAGGAAATTGGGTAGGCCATTTATCTAGAGACTGAAGAGAAGAGGTCCCAGAACAGAGCCCTGAGGAACACCAAGATCCCTATCATTATTTTTGAAGAAATCGCTCCCAACCCTCACCATAAACCTTCTGTTGCTGAGATAGGATTCCAACCATTGCATGCAGCCTCCCCTCAATCCTAACTTCTCATATTTCCTTAGTACGATATTCTTGTTCATAATGTCAAATGCCATTGACAAATCAAAAAATACATACACAATGTACACCCCTTTGTCGATTTCTCTATAAACAAAATCGAATAAATCATTTGAAGTTAATTCCGTTGACCTTTCCTTACGAAAACCATGCTGCGCCTCCGTAATTATTGAATACTTTTCAGAAAACGCGATGATCTGTTCATGCATTACATTCTCTGATATTTTAGAGAGGGCTCCTAAAATTTATATTTGCCTATAGTTTTCAGAAAGTGTTTTTTCCTCTCTTTGGTATATAGGAACGACAATAGCTGGCTTAAAGATATCTGGAAATTTTCCTTGCACCAGAGATAGATTTACGAGATTACATAGCGGTGCCTATAGTTCTTGGGACACTTTTTTGAGACAGTACTCATCTCATCAGAGCCAATAGTCGAATATGATATCATGCTGTCAACTGATTTTTTTAATGTTTCAATATTTACAGGCTGAATGTGAATGGAATTAGGGAGACTTTCACCCGTCGTTGGCGGTAAATATAGGTTAGACCCGTATTGCTCGTCAATGAGTATTTTACCAGATACTGAGAAATGTTGGGCGAAGATTTCGGCCAGCTCTTTATCAGTTTTCATTGCCGCTTGACTTCAAAATGATTGTTCTTTTACACTTCTTTCGGCCAACTCGTGCATAAACTATTCTCCAAATTTTTTTAGGTTTGATGATAGATAGGTTTAATTTGGTTGCCATAATAGTTTTGTTTCTTCATTTTCACATTTTCTTTGTGAATCTTCATATCTCGTCTATATCTAGTCAATAAACTGGGATTACCTGTTTGGAGCACCAACCTGTGTAGGTTTTTCAGAAAATTTTCCTTTTCTTTTATTTCTTTTGTTATCCATGATTTGGAAGTGAAATTGAATTTCCTAACATTAAGTTGTAAGGGACAAGCATTGTCTGGACATAATTGCGAAGATCGAACAAATCTCTCAGATGCAACAGCCACATCAAGTTCTGGTTGTTCGAAATTCCAATCACCCATTTCAATTACATTACGTCCTAACTGTTGCAGATTGGTTTCGGATAATCGTCTCGACTGCTCAATCTCAACTGGAAATTGATTATTATCATCATTAGTTGAAACAGCAACTATATTCAAGAAAATAGAAGAATGATCGGATAAACAGACATCAAATATTTTACTAGTACAGATACCACTAGGTATATTAGTTATCATATAATTAATAGCTGATCTACTAATTTTTCCATTTTTATCAGTACAAATTCGGATATACCATGATGTGGTCACATTAAGTTGGAATCCTTCAACTGGATCACACAAAAGTTCTTTGTTCAAAGATGAGGTCCTCATATCTATATTAAAATCACCGCTGATAATCATAGATTCGGTCCCTAGTTACTAGTCATAACTACTATAATTTTAGAAGTATGTCACCTGATTGAAGATTTGAAGGAATATACTAAAATATGTATATATACATATATACATATATATATATATATATATATATATATATATATATATATATATATATATATATATATATATATAGGGTGGACCACCAGGAACTGCATCGATCGATATCTCAAAAACTGAATTTAGGAAAAATTTGAAATTTTGGAAAGGACCCCGCACATTTAGTTAGAAAAAATGACGACAGCTAAATTCGCTAATTTTTGGATATATTATAGATACTGGCTATCTACACAACATATCAATTTTACATTCTGTTCTCACGGCTGGTTTGGGATATAGAGTGGTCCAAATGTCAATGTCTCGATAAACCATCTTTACAATTTTAGAAAATGCTGTTAACATACAGACTTTCTGTGAAATGCGATAATCTCAATGGGAAGCTATAGCTTGACGATAGTCACTCATATAACTCAAAATTGAGTCCGACATATACAGGTTGTTTACTCGATGGGTTTGTGTACACGGTCTCAACTTCGACAATTATGTTTCAAAAGGCTTTATTTCTCACTTAATAAGAACAAAGGATACCCGAAATAGTAGACGGAAAGTACAACTCTCTACCATGTACAATTTAGATAGAATGATGGTCTAATTTAACATCACCGAATTTTTCTGCTTCATATTTTGTACAGGGATTATTTGTGAGGTACTGGAAAAAGAAATGAGTTCATTGCCAAATCGAATAGTTAAAACACAGGCCACATTCATGTTAAAACTAAAGTTCATATACCGTATGTTTGTTTCCTAATGTCGAAAAATGAGAGTGTATCTAATGATTCTAATGGGTCTGATTGGATTTCAACGAGACAAGTAAGAATAGTATATTCAGTCTGTATTGTTCAGGGTGGTTTGGAATCGCTTCTTCCAGATCCATAGACTCACTTTTCAAGATACAGGTAAAGTGAAATACGTTCTTTGACCATAAGTCTAGTATCCTGAATGAATAATTATTTTCACATTTGAATATCAATTGAAATCGCGTTGTTTACCGAATCTATAATTTTAGTAAAAGGATATTTCACGTGCGGAAGCATACCAGAATAACCAAGGTACCACAACGCCATTGCCACATGAGCACATGTTCCGAGTGTTCTTGGACCTGATTTACAGGTACAGTAGTACCCCGACACCGATTCTCGGTCTTGATTATTTTGAATCCATAGCTGATACTTTGTAACATTTTTATATCTCGAAAATAGTCTCAACCTAACAAGGTTAATATCGAGATGAGCTTCATCAATTTCTAAATTAATATCTTCATCACCTCAAGATGAAAAATAATTAATATATTTTTATCTACGAGGTATGCCTGTAAAAATGAACATACGGTATAAAAACGTCAGTTTCAACATGATATGTACTTTTTATAGACTATTCGACTCATTCACTCTCCAGTACCACACAAATAAAAAGTTTTCAAGTGATAAAGAAAAAAAAAATCTGTGATCAAAACTTTTGGACCACTTTTTTTTTCTAAACCATACATGGTAGGAAGCTGTATTTTGTTTCACTGTTTTAGATATCGTTTGTTATCAATGAAGCTAGAAATACAGTTTTTTGGCCTAAAACTGTCGAAGTTGAAGCCGCATACACAAACTCATCGAGTAAACAGCCTGTATATGTCAGGCTCATTTTCAAGTTATTTGGATGGCTTCCTTTAAAGAACGGCTTTTTAGTGAAGTTACCATATTACAGTAAAAATTTGTATGTTAACATCATTTTCTGAAATTATGAATATGATTTTTTTGGACATATATATATTTGGACCACTCTTTATCCTAAACCAGTCGTGGGAACAGAATTTAAAATTGATATGTTATGTAGGTAGTCAGTATCTATAATATATCCAAAAATTAGCGAATTTAGCTGTCGTTATTTTTTCTAACTAAATGTGCGAGGTCCTTTGCTAGATGTCTTAAGGTCTACTCAGCTACTCAGCTGTCTTGGGGCCTATTCAGCTAAAATATTTTCATCTTTTGGGCATTTCCGGTTATACCGGAAATAGACCCATAAAGGCTTTTGCACCGTTTTATTATAAAACGTCGTTTAACTAAACTTGGTTTATGCGGGGTTTAAGGCGGCTTATAATTACTGCGCCAAAGTTCAATTATTAATACATTGTCAATGTTTCATGACTGTTGAATGAAAATATAACAATTATCCTATTTTCAAAAAAACTTGCTTTTGTTTGGGTAATCTTAAAAATAAGATGAGTATGGGGGTAAAGCATATCATTCGGAAGAGATTTTCATTTATTTCAGAATATTCAATACTTAATGTATAGGATCTTCCATTTGAAAAATGCATTTCACATAATTTTTAGATAAATCGGTATGGATTTTTTGAACTGCCACGAACAACGGATTTTGTTCATTTAAATTGAATACGTGGGATAGTGATAAACTATTCTCAAAATTTCAGCTTTCCACTAGCTGAAATACCGCTGCGATGAATATATATATGGATCTATGATTTTCATAAGAAAATGAGGAACTACATTAATTTCTCAGAAACTTTCAGAACCAGGTATACGAAATTATACAGAAATACAGTGCAGTAACTGAACGAAAAAAACAATAAAGGATTGGTTCATTTGAAATATCAAAGTTTTTCTCGATCTCCATATATAGATAGTATTTCTGTTTTCTAGAATTTTTATATGAATATATATATATATATATATATATATATATATATATATATATATATATATATATATATATATATATATATATATATAAATATATATATATATATATATATATATATATATATATATAAAAATATATATATATATATATATTTCTTTTTGTTATATATAAAAAAAATATATTATCGAGAGATTTTATATGTTTTGTAAAAAATATGTGATATATATATATATACACATATATATATATATATATATATATATATATATATATATATATATATATATATATATAATTTAATATATATATATATATAGATATAATATATATTATATTATATATATATATATATATATATATATATAATATATATATATATATATATATATAAGAAAGAATTATTCGTGTTAAACGGAAAACACGCCAGGACGTACTAGTTCTCGTTGCTGTTCTGAAAGATGTGGTTTAATTGTTTCCGACTGGTGGCGCTGTGTTATATTTATATGTCATGGAGTTACTAGAAGAAATATGTATGACCGTTTGAAATGTTGGTTTGGTTGTCACTCTTGGTGGATGGATGATACTGATGAGCCCCGATAAGGGCGAAACAGTCTGTCTATCAATTTCCATCGCTTGTGACAAACAAATTAACATTTCGAACAATTACCGTCTGGGGTAGATGTTGATATTTCGATGCTTCGTGAACTCTTATAACCAGCTCCGCTAGGAAGTTTGTTTGATTAGTTTCAAATAAATGTCCTAGTTCAAATGAATGTCCAAGTTCACTCAATATATATATATATATATATATATATATATATATATATATATATATATATATATATATATATATATATATATATATATATATATATATATATATATATATATATATATATATATATACAGGGTGAGTCAAGCTGAACGCCTCGGACTCTCGTGGCCAAATGGTATTTTTTTCGGTAAACGGTCTATGGAAGTATATGCACGTCAATCTGAACTACAATTTAAAAATAATGACTTTCATACAGGGTGTTTCAAAAGAGCGTGACATATCAAAGTTATATTTTTTTTAATGGAACACCCTGTATTTTCTTGCATTTTTGAATTACTTGAGAAAAAATAAGCTAACTTTGCTAAAGTGTCCCTATCCCTAGTTCTCTCTATTTATGAGATATTCAACTTTTTCTCAAAATGTAAGGCGATCGACAAAATTCAATATCATTTGAATTAGCCAAAGCAGGTGTACGAAATTAAGAAAACCCACTCAAATCAATTTCAGCTACTTACTGTAGCATGAGTGAAGAACCAATAGTATACAGTGTGTTTCATACTATCAGGAACACTTACCGTATATTTGAACGTCAATAACTTTGTTATTTCAAATGGAACACCATATATTTTTCCACTTGACATGATGCACCTTTTTATTTCCTTTTGAACCATATAATACATCCCTATACCTAAATGTGATGTTTCAGAAATTATCGAAGCCTTTTCGAAATCCTATGAATTTTTTGAATTAACATTATTTCATCTAGTAGTCTGATGTCATATACTTGAGTAATACATTAAACCCTGTTGAGTTGTTGTTCTAAGTAGGCTCCCGTCAAATAGCAATATTCTGTCATAAGTTTGTGCTGAATTCGTCCTGCTGAGAAGTAAAATAAAAAGTTTCACACTTGAAGAAAGAATTAACATGATTTTAACCATTGGAGAGTGTTATGAAAATTGCTTATTAGCGTCGAGGGTTTATGCACAGAAGTACCCAGATAAAAAGCATCCTGACAAAAATGTATTTCAGAGATTATTAGACAGATTTCGAAGAACAGGTAGTATCGATAACACTGTTCGAGAGGTATCGAAACCAGTTACTGTTAATGAGGAACACAATTTCGAAGTTTTGCAATCTGTGATTGAAGATCCCAATACTAGTACTAGAGCCATTGCTAATGCAACAGGTATAACTCAATCGAGTGTAAGCAGAATTATTAGAAAACATAAATATCATCCATATCATATTCAGCTGCATCAACAGCTGTATGGAAGGGACTTTGAACGTAGGCTAGATTTCTGTTTATGGTATCTTGAACGAGTTGGCGAAGAGATGAACTTTTTTGAACGTATTTTATTCGCAGATGAATCAACCTTTCATAACAATGGTCTGATTAATCGACATAACTTTCATTATTATGACACCGAAAACAAACATTTATTTCGAACCGTCGATCGCCAGAAGTGGTGGAGTGTCAACTCATTCGGTGGATTCATAGGAGACACCATAATTGGTCCTTATTTCTTTGACGGGCATCTGAATGGAGGGAAATTTTTAAGATTCATGAAAACAGAATTTTGGAATCTTCTGGAAAATATTCCTTTGAATGTGAGACAGATGATGTGGCTACAATTAGATGGTGCTCCGGCACATTTCAATCGTGTTGTTAGGAATTATTTGGACAGAAAATTTACAGATACATGGATTGGGAGAGGTGGTCCTTATAACTGGCCAGCGAGATCGCCCGATCTCACACCCTTGGATTTTTTTTATGGGGATATATAAAGGATATTGTATACAGTACACCACCCACTACTTCTGATGATATGAAAGAAAGAATTAGAAATGCCTTCCAAACCGTAACTCCAAATATGTTAAAAAATATCAGAAACTCATTCGAAAAAAGAATTAGATGCTGCATTGAAGTAGACGGTGGTCATGTCGAACATTTATTATAATTTTTTTAATTTAACCTTAAACTTCAATCTCCAAGTAATGTTTCATTTTCAATAAAAACCAGTTAACCTAAAAATAGTAGATACAGTTGGATTGATACAACAATGCTGCAAAGAAAATCAACAGTTAAGAGTGTTCAAATTCAATTTACTAATAATATTGAAGATTTATTCTTCAGTATTCGACATCTGTCGGTTGATGAAGGTTAGTTGAAAACCTCGTCGTAAAGGCTTTGTTTACTCCAGAATGTATTACTCAAGTAGACATCAGACTACTAGATGAAATAATGTTAATTCAAAAAATTTCATAGGATTTCGAAAAGGCTTCGATAATTTCTGAAACATCACATTTAGGTATAGGGACGTATTATATGGTTCAAAAGGAAATAAAAAGGTGCATCATGTCAAGTGGAAAAATATAGGGTGTTCTATTTGGAATAACAAAGTTATTGACGTTCAAATATACGGTAAGTGTTCCTGATAGTATGAAACACACTGTATACTATTGGTTTTTCACTCATGCTACAGTAAGTAGGTGAAATTGATTTGAGTGGGTTTTCTAAATTTCGTACACCTGCTTTGGCTAATTCAAATGATATTGAATTTTTTCGACCGCCTTACATTTTGAGAAAAAGTTGAATATCTCATAAATAGAGAGAGCTAGGGATAGGGACACTTTAGCAAAGTTAGCTTATTTTTTCTCAAGTAATTCAAAAATGCAAGAAAATATAGGGTGTTCCATTAAAAAAAATATAACTTTGATATGTCACGCTCTTTTGAAACACCCTGTATGAAAGTCATTATTTTTAAATTGTAGTTCAGATCGACGTGCATATACTTCCATAGACCGTTTACCGAAAAAAAATACCATTTGTCCACGAGAGTCCGAGGCGTTCAGCTTGACTCACCCTGTATATATATATATATATATATATATATATATATATATATATAAATATATATATGAATATATATATATATATATATATATATATATATATATGAAGATATATATATATATATAATATTATATATATATATATATATAATATATATATATATATATATATATATATATGAATATATATATATATATATATATGAAGATATATATATATAATATAATATATATATATATATATTATATATTTATATATATGTATAATATTATATATATATAAATATATAGAGGTTTGTCTGGTTGACAGGGTTTGTATCCGCGTATGGGCTTCGTCTTCGTTGAAGTCTGCTCGACGTTTCGGCAAAATCACATTTGCCATCTTCAGGTAGCTCTTCTTGGTCAGATTGAATACACTGAACAACGAAGACGAAGTCCATACGCGGATACAAACCCGGGAAACCAGACAACCAGATTATCTCCGCGAGAACCTGAATAACATATATATATATATATATATATATATATATATATATATATATATATAATATATATATATATATATATATATATATATATATATATATATATATATATATATATATATATATATATATACAGTCAATTTGTAAAAAGACGCCGTATATATACCACGCAGACCGTTTATATACAGACTGCCCATATCAAACCGTTTATATAAAATATATTTCTTTCATAAATCGACTAGTCATTATATAAACAGCGTCGGCCGTATTATATTGCGTACCTAATTTTAGGCACTTTGTGAAGCAATTCAATATTTACATCTACAAACAGGACCGTAATAGAATTTTGAACTATACCCAAATATTAATAATTTATGGCAAATGAAATAATTATTTCGATGTTCATTAAAAACTCTATTTATTAAAAAACATTGAAACCTTAAAAAAAACAAAAACATCAAAACATTTAAAAAACATTAAAAATTATTTGTTATAGCAACTTGTGGCATTTTGAAGTGCATAAAACTTTATTTTTTTACGTAAGCATTTATTTGATGCACATTTATTGCTTTTACAATGGCATCTTCGAAAACCTTGCCCATGCCCAATTGACTCCAACTTTGCCGCAGTTCGAAGGGTCAGTATGTTGTCGGAGCAAGTATTTAATTCCATAAGATTAATTGGGCAGGTACTAAATTCTGCCCTGGAATATAATTTTGAAAGAATGCCGTTTTTTATGGCTAATCTGAAAAAGCCCTCTTTGGTTACTTCTTTGACTATTCCTAAGATAGATCTAGGATCCCCTCGCCCTCTAACCACCTCTGGAACCGGGATTCTTACTGTATCACCTATTCCCACATGTGGATGTGAAGAATCACTTATATGCTTCATGCATTTTGCTTCTTGTTTCAGCGCCTCTTTGGCGTTTTTTCTAATTTTATTGACATCCTCACCCGTCATACATAGATTGCAGAGTGGTTAATCGGATGCTTGGTTTACAGTACATGTTAAGTGTATGTAATTTTCGCAAGATTTGCACAGTTTGACATCGCCGCCATCCCTTTCACATGTACTGCAAATTAATTGTTTAGGTTGATTAGATTTGTGAGTGATAACTGTATTATCTTCCTTATTTTCCATGATATCATCTACTTGAATATCGGATATTATTCTAACTAAAAATGAACAGAAATAATTATCAATTTTTTAACCACTAGTTATTTTCCAGTTATTTACCGCTATTTATTATGGAATAGACATTGCTTCCATCATTTTCATATGTACTGCAAATCAATTGTTTAGGTTGATTAGATTCGTAAGGGATAACTGCATTATCTTCCTTATTTTCCATGATATGATCTACTTGAATATCGGTTATTATTGTATCGAAAAATGAACATGAACATGAGATGATTCGCATTGAAAAAACTCCAAGTGCTGTCAATGCTAAAACAGATATAAGAAACCTAAACAAGATCTATTATAATATCATATAAATAAGTAGGTACAGCTGCCCGCAACGATCCTATTTTGGTTTTAAAAAATTGACTGGCACGCTTGCTTACGACTATCATATCATCTTATTTTTTTACAGTGTTTGTTTTGCGTTTTCTACTGTGGTGAGATAGAATAGTTCGTATGAATCCTGTTATAACATATAAGAAAGAAAAAATCGAAACTCAATCTGTCATGATTGTTTTACGTTATTTTTGAATTTATATTCACTTTATATCACTGTTGATGTATAACGTTGTGTTATGACATAATGCCTGTTGCTGATTGTAGGTTTGTGCTATTTCGGAAAAATTTTACTCACTTGACAAACTCATTGATAAAGGCCAAATCCCTTGCCGAATCAGTTGGTTGATTAAAGAACATGAAATATTGACTTTCAATATTTATATGAACCTTATTCCAAGAAAATGAGAATAGTTATATATACATGTGGTTCAAGAAGAATAAATAAAGCTGACTTTATATACATACATATATATATATATATATATATATATATATATATATATATATATATATATATATATATATATAAATATATATAAATTTTATATATATATATATATATATATATATATATATATATATATATATAAATATGTATAAAAGGTTATATTGGGCACTCGGCAAAAAGTAGGCTAGATTTAAATCAAACAACCATTGGTCATGAACATCTATACCTATTTCGGTCCTTAGTTTGGGACCTTCATCAGGATTCTAGAAGTCAAAGAACTCACATAGTAGCATATCAACAAATTAATATGTAAGCAGTGGAAAAGCCAGAAATTACTACAAATATAAAGTTACTTACACGTGACAAGTTGTGAAAATAGAGCGGCGAAAAACGAATGACACAGGTGGAGCATTCAAAAATTATTTAAAAACAAACAGAAGCATAATGCTGACAAAATAAAAATGATATTTTCATTTAATATATTGAATCTCTGGAACATAATAATCAACTAAAATTAAAATTAAAAGAGACCGGCTTCAACGTGGCCAAGTCAGGTTATGCAGTAGTTGACAATTAATGAAAATGGACAGTGTTGACAGACAGACCACAGAAAAAGTGAGAAAGAGTGAACCACAAAATCAGTTATGACAACAAAATGAAAAACTAACCAAAAATCAAAACTTGAGAAATTTATACTGAGAGTGAGCTGAAATTTAAATTGGCAAAACTCTTATTAATGGAAATAAGGTAACTGTTATGAAATTGCTTTTCCACTGCTTACATTTTAGTTCTTGGTATGCTACTATGTGAGTTCTTTGACTTCTAGTATCCTGATGAAGGTCCCAAACTAAGGACCGAAATATAGATGTTCATGACCAATGGTTGTTTGATTTAAATCTAGCCTCCTTTTTGCTGAGTGCCCAATATAACCTTTTATAAGTAG
>JARQZK010002222.1:462500-505000 GCA_030704885.1 Cynegetis impunctata
AGTTTTGTTCTGTTGACGTGGCCATTTAAAGTAAAGGTGGCTTCATCAGAAAAAATTATGTTTGTAATGAAATTTAGATGTTGATTATGAATTTCAAGAATCTGCTCACAAAACTGTACTCTGCGGTCAAAAATCGTCTTCTAATAATTCATGTTACCAGCTTTAATTTTTATAGGGATGATACTTATTTACCTTAAGTATTTTATGCACGGACCCTACTGATAAATTGAAATTATTGGAAATTGTAGTAATGGATGTATGAGGGTTATCTTGGGTTTCTAGTAGAACGTTCAGCACTGTTTCTTCAGATACTCTCGGTGGTCTCCTTTTAGGTAAATCTCTAACGTGGCCGTATCTCCTGAATTTTTGATTCAATTTTGCTGACTGTCGATCTAGTAATTGGCGGACGATCAGGATGAATTTTCATTGAATAGATTGCAGACTTCTTCTTGTGAACGCACCCTATCTCCAAAACCAATCATCATAAGTACTTCAATACGTTTCTCTCTCAAGTAATTGCATTTTCTTAAAACAATGAAGTAGTGTAGTGCCTGGAGCGTTAAAAACGTGAAAACTGCGGACTATTACAGC
The DNA here is from genome assembly GCA_030704885.1 of Cynegetis impunctata. Lineage (NCBI taxonomy): Eukaryota > Metazoa > Arthropoda > Insecta > Coleoptera > Coccinellidae > Cynegetis > Cynegetis impunctata. Next base: position 463,092 of record JARQZK010002222.1, read on the forward strand.
ACCAGTGAATGAATTCAGATGGTACATGTGAAATTTCATTCTTCAGATTTAATGACAATGTTTACCTAAATTTTTTTTTGTACTTTTAATCCACATTTTAAATCTCCAGGTGCTCCACTATCTCCGTTATAATCTGGAATCCATCAAGTTGAGGCATATGGTATGTTCACAAAAAGTGATAAGAATTTATCGTAGAATTGTAAAGTGAAATAATATACAGGGTATTAAATTAAAAAAAACTGATGACAAAGCCATAGCTCTTGAATGAGACACCCTGTATACAAAATTTTTATTGCGAAAAATGCCCAAATAAAAATACTAATCGACCTGTCCGAGGATTTTAACATGAAATAGAAACCTAATTTTTAATGAATTTGTTCCTTTCATCATGAAAGCACTGTATAATATATATATATATATATATATAAATATATATATATATATAAATATATATATATATATATATATATATATATATATATATATATATATATATATATATATATATATATATATATATATATATATATATATATATATATATATATATATATATATATATATATATGAGAACGATAATATACATTGAGAAATTCATTTGAAAAAGTGATTGTTGATCAAATCAACCCTTCATCGCAGTTTCTTTCATGAGATCTGACAACATCGAATTTCCATTCATCGTTCTACGGAGATTTCTAGAACCTTTGACGTCGGCGCACACATGATTGAAACACTAGTTAGTCCATCGTATATATATATATATATATATATATATATATATATATATATATATATATATATATATATATATATATTTATACTAGATTTATTTTCATAAGTTTTTGCAAAGATAAATCTTACAAAATTATCACACTCTACTGAATATATTAAACTACAACATTAAATAAACTTTGTAATGTTATATGGTACACAACTTATCAGTAGATCATACCACAATTTTCGAAACAGGCGAGAGTCAGATGATAATTGGTAACTCTTTGGAAGCTCACTACATAGTTTCATCGACATATACATCATTCAATTCTGAAGAAGGCTCAGGTTGTGTCGAAGATATAGATAGGGCCCCATTATCCTCGTTGTATTTCTGCTTCTTTTTCTTCATAATAATTTTTGTGTTTGTGTATGAATAATAAGCATTTGAATATATATATAACCCACTTAGCATTAGGATATTATTTTTTCTGAATAAGCCCCTACAAGATTTTCTCAGCTTCATTTTAAATATGGCTTTTAAATCAAGCAAATACGAATACTTTGGGAACTATTTCCCCAAAAAATGATACCATAAGAAAGAAGCGATTGAAAAGTGGAACGATAAATTATCATTAATATGTTCATTCCTACATGATGTTTCGTAACATTCAGAGAGTACATTACAGAATAAAGTTTTTTCGCAAAGCTATCTATATGCTCCTTATATTTCAGGTTAGAGTCTAGATATATACCCAAAAATTCTAATCAGGGGGCTATCAGTAAATTACATCCCTCTAGTGTTATTGAAGTTATCAAAGTAAAACAAGCACCCTAAGCTATTAATTTGTTTTCACTTTCGAGTGTCTACCTTGAGACCTACAACTCCTATTTACAATATTCACAAAAACTCTTCTCAGCCAATTAATCAATTCATCTATTCATCAAATTTTTTTTTCTTTCACAAAATAGGTACCTACCTACTTAACGAATTTGTTAACAGCTGGTGAGAGAAAATGAAAAGTTATTATATATTTTTGAAGATTAGCGGGATTCTGTGATCTTTAACGTTAGCAAAATGATCTATAATATCCTCATAAAATTTTTTGTCTTTCGCCAAAAGTTTTACCAATTCCTTTTCAATAGACAGCGTATATCTTTCAAACGATCCTGGCTCATTGAATTTCGTAAATAAGTTTTAATTTTCTTAAGAGTGGAAAACGAGCGCTCTACGGAAGCCGATGTCACCGGGATAGAAACAATTAGACATAAGAGTTTATAAACTTGGGGTAAATCTTGATTCAAATCATTATTAAAAAGGTATTTGATAGTCCTCACATGATTTTCATTTTGCCCCAAAATTTCATTGTCATTATAAACAACACACAGTTCACTTTTTATGGCCACCTTATCAAAAAAAGTGTATTTTTCACATAAATTTTCCAAAAGGTTATCTGGAAAATTAGCCGAAAACACGGTTAACAAATTTTTATTGAGTAAGTCGAAGAAATGCAGTTCTTTCAAATCAGAGAACCTTATTTCTATTTGACCCCTAATAGTATCCAAAATTTCATAAAATATTTGCTTATAGTGAAGCTCCATATCTGCCTAACTGAATTTCTTTCGTTTTGGGCTAAATTGAGTCGTATCATCAGTAGTTTGAAATACAAAAAATAGTTTTTTAAAATAAACTTCTGCACGAAATTCTGAAATTTTTTCCAAAAGAAACTTGAGCCGATTTCGTGAGTAAATTACATCTGAAAACTTGTGCTGTAAGATTTGAAAAACTATTTCTGTTCTTGTAAGTAAGAGATATTAATCCGCGTGCTGTATTTAAAGTTACTTTATCGGTGAAAAATTCCTCACTTTCAACTAGGTATAGAATTAAATCCTCAAATCCTAAGCGGCCCCAAACAGAGACATTTTCACTAGTAAAAAGTAAACACTGCCAACAAAATAATTTATTTTTGACCTGTGATCCGGTTAGGCAAGGATGTCTCTCATAATTCCTTGTATTAAAACCGCGGTTTTGTTGTCTGTTACGCTGCACCAAATTGTTTAATTCAGGGGTAGGTCACAATGTTTTTATCAAAACTTTATCCTCATAACTTAGTGCATTAAAGTTATAGGATAACAAATATTCCACTAAGTCACCATTGAAATTTTTGAAATTAAGTTCAGTAACCAAACTCATTTTAAAACAATACGCGAGCAATATAAGTAAACACGCTGCTGTTTTCGGCCATTAGTAACTACGATCACACTACGATTCAATTAATGCTTTCCAACTCGATGTCACGCGAAATTATATAGTTGTGATTCGTCGACATTGTATGTGACTGGGTTCCTATCGGTGTTGCCATTTACATGTGTTTTGCTTTTCTATTGCAATGAAGTATTCATTCGGAGTATTTGCACCGTTGTTTGCTTTTCTGTGGCAGGCATAATTAACGTTGAGAATATACCTTTCTAAGCCTCCGCAGCGTTGCCACAAATCTTGAAATGAATGAAATGCAGTAAATGTAAATACCTTCTATCTTAATTAATAAATTATATTATATAATGTAGGTTGAAAGGAAGGTAGGTGCATAAAATAATATGATTTTGATTAATATGAATATGCTGAATGCTGACTATTCAATATAATATATTAGTGATACACGGAATATTATTGAGGAGGCTTAGCCTCCTTAGCCTCCATTGACTAGCCGCCCCTGATATATATATATATATATATATATATATATATATATATATATATATATATATATATAATATATATATACATATATATATATATATATATATATATATATATATATATATATATATATATATATATATATATATATCTATATATATATACATATATATTATATATATATATATATATATATATATATAAAAATATATATATATATATATATATATATATATAATAATAATATATAAATATATATATATATATATATATATATATATATATATATATATATTTTATATATATATATATATATATATATATATATATATATATATATATATATATATATATATATATATATATATATATATTTATATCTATATATATATATATATATATAGATATATATATATATATATATATATATATATATATATATATATATACATATATATATATATATATAGATATAGTATATATATATATATATATATATATATATATATATATATTCATATTTATATATTGTTTTGCTTGAGGCTGTTATTTCAAAGAAAAGCTCAAGATATTAGATACAAAACAGGCAGTTATCAACTTGGTTAAAAATCAAATTCTGGATAGATTTGGTGGCTCAGGTCCTTTCGGATAATCTGCAATTCATTCACTCTCCACTTGTTGGAAGCGGTAACTCGCTGGCTTTTATCCGTAACGAAGGATTTCTTTGTATCCATGTTCCTTCAAATATCCTCTCAAGAGGCAAGTTGAAAGGTACTTCCTATTGTTCTTATATTTCAGGCCTCAATGCCTGAATTTAAATTTTGTATTGAAAACATCTGTCGCATCTTTATCATCACCACTCAACATCTGAAAAGCAGCGGTCCTGATAAAATTCGATCTTCTAGTTTGAAATTGCACGCCCGAACTTCCACCTCTACTTTGCCTACTATTTCAGGTATCCCACGGACCGAAGAAATTTCTATTTTCACGGAAGATCGCTAGAGCTTAGGCAATTCCATAAAAAGGGAATATAGTGTTGCCTTAAAGTTAACACTCACTTGCCGTACTATCCATCATATTGTCCAAACTAATGAAATATGGCATTTATGTGAATATTATTATGGTAAAATATTCGAATAGAATAATATCTTTTATGTTCCACATCTTTGAATAATACTTATCGAGAATCATTAGCAGTTGCCCTAGTTATTTCTAAGCCAAAAAATTGACGAATAGCTTTGCAAGAGAGCTAGCTCCTCGGCTAGCTCTACGTATTCCAATCTGAGAATTTCAATCCTCTAAACAATATTTCTGTAATGAAAAGTGAATTTTTCTGTATTAGGACGCAAGTAGGAGAGAGCGGAGTAATTGCGACACCTTAATAAAGAACTGGAATGAAACAATACCAGATAAAGTAATGTTATTTATTATGGAAAATTTACATGTTTAAGTTCTCATAATCTGCATAGATACATTTTCAATAAGAAATCAAACATTAATAAAAAACGAACCCTTGGTGTCCGGAATTACCTCACAGGTTGGGTTATTGCCTATATACTTCTCGTATATATTCGTGGGCTCACAAATCAAATTTGCCACATTTTATCCACTCTTCATTGGAAGGATCTTCGTACTTTTCAACATAAATTAGGCAATAATACTTATTCTCTTTGGCATCTCCTTCATTAAATTCTTTCATGCGCTGTATGTCGTCCTTTTCCTCGAACCTTCGTAATTTCGTGGCATCTGAAACATATTTGAGTAGGTATATATATATATATATATATATATATATATATATATATATATATATATATATATATATATATCAGTGCCGGCTTAGCCACGTAGCAAGAGTAGCAAATGCTACAGGCCTCGCGAATTAGGGGGCCCCGCGCTCCAACGCCTGACAGACCCAAAAAAAAAAAAGTTCAGATAAGCGTGAAATATCGCGAAGCGCTTAGGCTATTTTTCACTACCACCTGAAAATCTAAAACTCGATTTCGTCACGTTATATCGTAGGTATAGGTTGTATAATACCTACCACGAGGAACGTTAGTATCAAAATCTACAACAATGATTTAAAGTTGTACCACAATGCAAAACTAACAGGGGAATTCCCTGATATTGTCATCGATCGAGCTAGTCGTAAAACCCGAACAAATAAAATAGGATTTTATTGACTATCAAACTATTATAAATTGATGTACATTTATATTAGCGTTCGCTATAAGCAACTCATTCAACATCTTCTTTTGAAATAATAGAAGAATTAACTGCATCAAGCATACTGGATCAAATTATTAGCGAAATTAAGAGATGCAAATACTACTCAGTTTCATTGCATTCTACTCCAGATATATCGCATGTAGACCAATTGACTCTGATAGTGCGCTATGTTCTGCCATCCGGACCAGTGGAACGATTTGTTAAGTTCTTGGACATGGAACGTCATACCGCTGAACAACTCGCTCAAAGTTTACTAGATTTCTTGAGTGAGAGTGGCATTAATATCAAATTTTATCTTGGGCAAAGCTACGATAATGCCAGCAACATGAGTGGGAAATACACTAGCTCACAAGCCCAAATTAACGAAATGAATAAGTGCGCAGGATACATTCCCTGTGTTGCACATTCATTAAATTTGGTTGCTAAGTGCGATGCAGACTGGTGTACAGAAAAACAATACTTTTCTTCGATTTCGTTAAAACCCTCAATACATTTTTTTCCGCTTCTGCCTATCGATGATGTCGTCTTACGAAGGCATTTAAAGATTCTACTTAAAAAATTCCGATTTTGAAGAGGTTATCGGAAAGTAGGTGGTCAGCCCAAGCTAAAGCTACGAAGGCACTTTTATGCAGTTTTATCACTATTAAGCAAGTTTTGGAAGATATTTTCAATAACGTGGATAAAAAAGAAGAGTGTTGTCATAAAGCTTATGGACTAGTTTCAACGATGAATAAGTTAGAAACGGGAATAATGACCATAATTTGATATGTAAAAGTAATAAAAACAATATGCGGAGTTTATTTCAAAATAATAACATTACACGAACACTGATATACGTGTTCCTACATAGCCGCTTCGGATTGTCGGTTTTATTCTCTAATCTAAGTTAAATACTAAAAACTTGAGAACCTAAAGCAAACCAAGGGCCTCTTGGCCGAATTTGCTACATGCCCCGCGCTGGCTTAATCCGGCACTGATATATATATATATATATATATATATATATATATATATATATATATATATATATATATATATATATATATATATATATATATATATATATATATATATTTAACAAATAAAAATTAATCGGGTGAGGGGTCAATGACTATTGGTTGGTTCCTTTTTCTTATTTATTCCTCAATATTTCGTCCCTTATTTGGAGACTTTCTCAAGAGGATCTACAACATAATATAATAAATTACTAAAATAAACATTAATTGAATAACACTTACAGGAGTGGAAACTAGTCACAAGCTCTAAAATTTAAAAACATTAAAACAAATATAACATCGAGAACAGACATGACACGTAGGTACTGTGTATAAAACGAAGACTGCGAAGTCAAATAAAAACAAACAAATCGATCGACGCACAGGTGGAATATAAACTAATCACCTCTTAAAATGTCTCAAAATATTACAATAGATATTGCTGGTATTGTCAGTGTCGGTCTTAAAATTGACAGAATTCACGCTGGAATTGATGTGGCACATTTCTAAAAATAATCGGCATCTATATTTTTCTTCATGCTCTTAGATTTTAACATCCTCAAACTGAAATTTATGTCCTGTGTCCACACAATGTTTCGCTGCCGCGCAAGATAACTTTTTAATTCGAATATCACTTCGGTGTTGAGTCATTCTATTTTTTAACCACTGTTTCGTTTGGTCGATATATACGCCAGAGCAGTCTGCACAAGGGATCCTGTAAACCACTTTGCTGTTAAACAGAAACGGTGTTTTATCCTTAATTTTGGAGAACAGATCGGAAATTTTGATCTGATTGTACTTCGCCAATTTAACAGTTTTAAATTCTGAAAATATTGAAACCACAGAATTCGTTAGTCCCTGAATATACGGAATTCTCCTGAATTTAAAATCTAAAGGAGCTTCTTCGGTTGGTCCGTCGTATAATCGTGTGTTATGAACAAGCTTATGCAGGATATGCCTTGGATATCCGTTATTCAGAAACATGTTATAAAGCCCATTCAAATTTTGCCTAAGGAACCTTTCATCGCAAATGCGTAATATTCTATTCTTCATAGCAGTTACAACGTTGAACTTTTGATTTGTTGGATGGTTGGAATAGAAATTGAGAAAACGTCCTGAAGCTGTCGGTTTTTGATACCAATTCAGGATAACTTCATTATCATCCAATCTAATGACTAATGTGTCCAAAAATGGCACACTTCTGTTATTTTCTAAACCTAATGTGAACAGCAAGTGATCGTCAAATGAATTGAATATGTCCAAAGTAGTCGCAACATGTAATTCAGGCACGGCACAAATGAGATCATCAACATACTTGTTTTTAGAAATGTGCCACATCAATTCCAGCGTGAATTCTGTCAATTTTAAGACCGACACTGACAATACCAGCAATATCTATTGTAATATTTTGAGACATTTTAAGAGGTGATTAGTTTATATTCCACCTGTGCGTCGATCGATTTGTTTGTTTTTATTTGACTTCGCAGTCTTCGTTTTATACACAGTACCTACGTGTCATGTCTGTTCTCGATGTTATATTTGTTTTAATGTTTTTCAATTTTAGAGCTTGTCACTAGTTTCCACTTCTGTAAGTGTTATTCAATTAATGTTTATTTTAGTAATTTATTATATTATGTTGTAGATCCTCTTGAGAAATTCTCCAAATAAGGGACGAAATATTGAGGAATAAATAAGAAAAAGGAACCAACCAATAGTCATTGACCCCTCATCCGATAAATTTTTATTTGTTAAATTAACCTAAGGGTCGAAAAGGTATCAAAATTTGATTATATATATATATATATATATATATATATATATATATATATATATATATATATATATATATATATATATATATTAAATTTCTAGTTAACGAACGAACAAGTTCATGTGAGTATAGGACAGAAAGCAGAGAATGAAGAAAAGGATAATTACTAACGGTATTACCACACTGAAATCGTCCGCCTCTACTCAATATATACAATGATACGATAGTCATAAGTTCGGTTAATACTTTTTCTACAGTACGAGTCAGATGTTTCCGTACTAGGCGAAGCCGAGTCTGGAATATCGAAACGAGTACCTACTTGAAAAAGTTTACCGTGTGACGTGTGGCGTACAACATTTTATTTCATACTGTATACAAACAACAAGAAATGTGAGTATATTTTTAGATTTTGAATTGAATGCATACTGTGAGATAGTTTCCATAAAAATGAGAGCAATTATTCGTATTCATTATTTTGACGCTGTCATCGAATATAAAAAAAGTATGGAGTGCGGTTGAAAAATTTTACAGGACTAGTCCGGAGAAATTTGCTTCACGTTACTCAATACCGTATTAAGAATATTCCGTCACGTATGTAAAAGTATGTTTTACGATACAGTATGAAGTAAACAAATATTTATACAGGATGTTATTATAATATGAGAATTATAACCAAATTTCTGTAACGTTAACGTCTTTTAATAGCCCGCGGAAGCCTTTACAGCGAAGCGAGTTATAAGTAAACATCAAAAAAAAAATTTATTATTTTTCATTATATTGCATTATTTGGTATAGGTACTCGACATAAGTTCTTTCGTATAAAAGTTTGAATTTTTTATGCAGTAGATCACAATTTATCACGCTCTCAGCTGCTTTTTCAAAATCATCCATCTCATGTTGTTCTAGATTAACCTCAGTATCTAATACTACGAATAAATCTCATTGATATTGAACTGAGTTCTGAAGAATTTGCAATTTGAAATGTTTAGTTTCATTGTACCCTCACATACATACATTGCATAAATGAATGATTTTTAGTCCTACCATAAAATCCCTACTATGAACTTAATGCATAAATATCATTGTCTGATTAGACGATAATATACAAAAAAGAAATTGGATTTCTATGTTACACTTAAAATATTTAACACAATTTTACACTCAAATTACATGAAATTGTTGAAAACAAAAATTAACTTACCTTGTACAGCAAGCGCGTTGTCAATGCAAAACTCTTTGTTGGGCAGTGTGTTCGGGATCGACTCACGATTGCATCACTGGGAATATTTTCTATAGTTTTTTGTCATAACTGAACAAACGTGTCCGCGATTACACCAACGTCCGTAATTCCCCAGCGTATCCCAATTTTATCAAATAACGACGTTTCGAATGAACTGCTAATAGGCCAGTCAGTTGAGATAATCAATTACAATAATTCCAAAAGTTTTCAAACATTAATGTAGGATCGGGAAAGAGATAAAAACAAACTATGAAATTTTGCAACCTTTTTCGAAGTCCGGAACATTGTTAAAAATGCAATAATATTGAATTTTGCAGTATGGTTGTGAAAAAAATTCCAATAGTTCTGCAAATTCGGAGTAGTGTTAAATATATTACTTCATGTCAACTATCAAATTTGCAACCAATTTAACGGTACGAAAAATTTTTTTCATTAAAAATTAGTGTTTTCCTTCTATAATCTAACCAGAAAAAATTCCAAAAGATCTGCAAAATTGACAGATACGTCGGAAAAATATACCGAACAGTAGTATAAATTTGCAACCTTTTAGGTTGACCGGAACATGTTTATTAATAATTTTTTATGATCTCGAAATAATTACAAATTTATAGTTTCAAAATTTGGTTGCAAATTCAGGAAACATCCATTCTGATGCATTTGCAAATTTGCAACCTTGTACGCGGTCCGGAACTTTTGCAATTCAATACAAGTTCCGGACCGGTTGCAAATTTGGAATTGCATCAGAATAGATGTTTTCTGAATTTGCAACCAAGATTCAAAAATTTTGTAATTATTTCTAGATCATCTTGCCCGAAAAAATGACCACAAATAGAAAAAATTATAAATAAACATATTCCGGTCAACGTAGAAGGTTGCAAATTCATACAACTGTTCGGTATATGTTTCCGAAGTATTTATTAAATTTGCAGAACTCTTGGAATTTTTTTTGGTCAGTTTATCAAAGAAAAACGTTAATTTTGAATTAAAAAAAATATTCTGTGCCCTTGAATTGGTCACAAATTTGATTCATGATATGAAATAATATATTTAATACTATACCAATTTTGCAGAACGCTTGGAATTTTTTTCACAATCATACAGCAAAATTCAATATTATTGCAATTTTAACAATGTTCCGGACTTCGGTAAAGGTTGCAAAATGAGATCTGTTCCTTTCCATATGTAGCATTCACTTGACTGAACTTTTGAAGTTATTGTTAAATTTTCGATTTTGGATGTCTCAACTGACTGGCCTATAAGGGCAACAAGTATATCGATATATATATACCGACCATTTGTTGCAAAGCATAATGATGGACCTACATCACTTCGAACTTCTCTCATGCATTTGTATCTTCTGATATTTTTTATACCGACCAAAAATTTTAGGTTCATTTTTTATTCAAATTTGAGTTCATCAATTGAGTTGTGATAAATGGAATATATTCTTTTCAACTAAAATATACTTTTGATCCATATTCAATGCAGTTATATATTTTCGGGGGACCTTATTCTTCATTATGAATTCTGATACTATGTAGGAATGTTTGAAATGCAACCGAATTGTAAAAGCTTCGTGGAAAAATCTCTTTTCTAAATGAGTCAGTCAGGGCAATGATTCACTAAAATAATGCAACGACCCGGTTCGATCTAAAATTCTTGGACTTGTTAACTCGTTTTCATTCAGCGGCACCGATTAATCGACTCGAAGTTCAATCGCCTTTCGGAGTATTCACCCTGCCAGCTTTTGTGACATCTTTATCGGAAATTTAACTTTCACCCGAATAGATCAAAGGTTTTCTGTTTCCCAGCTTTTTTCTGAATGAGCAATTTAGTTCTGATGGATTATTAGTATCAGACTATTCATCTATTTGCCTTATTTTAGGTGTTGAATACTTGCCGCCATTTATGATTTGTGGATTATGAATACTCGCATAATCTAGTGTTTCTTTGACGTATTTTAAGCCAAATTGCGTGAAAAATGTATAGTTTCAAGCAATATTTTGTAGGCATCATTAATTTTTTATTAAAAATTTGTAAACAGGTCCAGAAATAAATTTTCTTAAATATCAGTCTCCAATATTCACCCCAATATGATACTCAAGTAGCAATTACATAAGCGATTTATTCTTCTCACTAATATTGTAAGTTGATACTCTATTTTTTTCCAATTGTAACTTTCAAAATCGTTGACTCAAGCTCTATGTTATAGAAGTTATAGTATATATGATATCAAGTGAAGTAACCTGGGTAACTCTTTTCCAATGTTAGCATCAGCGACTCAATAATTTGAGGAACGTTCAATTAACAGAATGCTTTATAAAATGAGATAATAGAGAGACTGCTGCATTGCATCGTAAGTCAACATTGGATGCGAGAACGGTTTCAGACCTCCTAGACGAGGATTGTGGATTTTTGTCTGATATATACATACACACACACCTATATATATATATATATATATATATATATATATATATATATATATATATATATATATATATATATATTATATATATATATATATATATATATATATATATATATATATATATATATATATATATAAATATATGTATATATAAGTATATATATTTATATATATATATTGATATATATATATATATTGAAAAATAACATCAATAAAAAGCTGTCAAAGTTGAGAAACAGAAGAATTTTTCTTCTACGTTGCCGCATAACTGAGGTTGAACCGAGACATATTAATGAAAGTATGGAGAATATGAGAAGCTTATTAATGGTAACTGACAACATAAAATTTTTTAATGAAATTGACAAATTATTTCACAAGGTAGGTAAGAATATTTTAAATTTGGAAATAAAAACAACTTGTAATAATATTTCAAGTTACCAAAAAATGATAGAATCTGTAAAGGCAGAAATAATGACAATGTTGCCTAGTTATTTTGTAAAAGAATACTTCAACAGAATAAACAAATCATATACTTGCTTTTCAATAAAACCAAAGTAGATAATACCAAAAAATTTAATGAATTATGTAGAATGCAGTCTAAAGTTGACAATTGTTTCGTTGATAATTCACAGTGGTTCATGAATGTGTCGACGCTTGATATTCCACTTGATATATCGGATTTTCTTTCGTTAAGACCTAAATTTGGAGTACGTTGTACGAATAAAGAACTTAAAATTAATACTCTCCTTGCTGATGTCAAAAACATTATAGAATCGAGTTTTCCTGAACACAGGGACGCATTGAGGGCGAAATCAACAAATATTATCACAAATTTCGTCAATCGTTCCAAATATGAGAAACGTGATAGATTTAATAGACAACTGAAAAGAACAAAACATTTCTTGAAAGAAACCCCTGAATTGATAATTTTAAAAGCGGACAAGGGTTGCACAGTGGCAATGGATCGTGCCGACTATATCAAGAAAACCAAACTTTTGTTGAAGGACGAATCCACATACAGAGTGTTAAATAAGAACCCCACAGAAAATATTCAGAGAAAATACAACGACCTTATTAAATATTTAGTGAGTAAAAATGAGATTGATAAAGAAAGGGCAAAATCATTGACCGTCTACATTCCATCTTTTCCTAAGTTATATTGCCTTCCAAAGATTCATAAAGAAGGTACTCCACTTCGTCCAATTGTCAGTTCTATAAATTCCACCACTTATAACATATCAAAGTTTTTATCTGGAATACTGAAAACAACTTTTTATAATCATAAGAAATATAATGTTAAAGATAGTTTTCAATTTGTTGAATTGATAAGAGGAACAGTATTACCTGACAACTATATGTTGATATCTTTGGACGTAGTTTCCTTATTTACTAACATCCCTCTTGAATTAGTGGTGATAATAGTGATAGAGAAGTGGCCCTTAATCTCAGAACATACTTCTATATGCCGAGAAAATTTTGTTCTTTTGTTGAAATTCATTTTCAAGAACACATTTTTTAGTTTCAATGGCACCTTTTATGAACAAATTTTTGTAACCCCTATGGGTTCTCCTATCAGTATTTTAGAGAATATAATATTGGATCACTTATTAGAGAAGGTAGTTGAACAACTCCCCTTTGAAGTTCCATTCATCTATAAGTATGTAGATAACCTTATTTGTTCAGTTCCATCTAGTGAGGTTCAGACAACTTTATATATTTTTAACACGTTTAATGGACATTTGAAGTTTACCATTGAAGTAGAGAATGATTGTAGTGTTCCGTTTCTTGACACTAAGGTAATTCGCACTGACAATAATGTGATTGTTTTGGATTGGTATTCGAAACCTACGTCATCAGGAAGATTTCTTAACTACTATACCAACCACCCAAAAAAACAGAAAATTAATACTGTGTTGGCCATGAAGAATAGGATTACTTTTATAAGTGATAAAAAAATTTTTAGGATAAATCTAGAAAAACTATATAGGATTTTTGTTAACAATGGTTATCCGGGGCATCTTCTGAGGAAGGTTCTTTTCAATTCTAGTGTTTATAGTGAAACTTTGGATAAAAAGAACCGTCCTGTAACAACTTATGAGAAGCTCCCCTTCATTCCGTATCTAACGCAATCGTTGATATCGATTTTCAAACAGCTTACTAATGTAAACTTTTCTAGGTATAATTTGCTACGAGTGTCTGATGTTTTCTCAAAGATTAAGGATGAAACACCGCTTCTTTTCCGTACTAACATTATTTATAAAGTATCGTGAAATGATTGCGAAGGATGTTATATAGGACAGACCCAACAATGGTTAAGACAAAGAATCACCCAACACAAAAGTAACTGCAAAACAAAAAAGATTCTTGTGCGTTGGCGAAACATTATATAGAGACCGGTCATTCCTTCAATTTTACTGAAAATATTGAAATGCGAAAAAAATTATAAAAAAAGACTTTTCCATGAAATGTATTATATTAATAAGACTAATAATTCCATTAAGTCTAAATCGGATATAAATCAGTTGAGTAATATTTATAGTTGTATTTTGTAGACGTTTCCATGTTTTCAATTCATTGCATGCCATACACCGATGATATGTAAGACGCAGACAGGTTTTTTGTATTGTTGTTTTTTCAATTTTCGGATTCTCTCATTTAGTTCATTCAGTTCCCAGCTTGCTACATTGAATCGTTTTCATGTTTTGTATTCTGTTAATAATTTTTACTTGTGTATGTACTTTTAAGGCTACTCAATTTTCAGTATGTTATTTTGTACTATTTTATTTATACAGCTGTTTTTAATTGTGTTTTGTTTGTAGTGATCTCCTGATGAAGTCAAAAAACTTTGATGAAATATTGAGAATTAAATGGTAAAAAGAGTTTGATTCAGTCTCAATGACCTATAACCCGATAATTATTATTGATTTATATATTTATATATATATATATATATATATATATATATATATATATATATATATATATATATATATACCTATATATTGAATGGAATTGGCATTTACTTGGTGAATGTTCATATTCATAACTTTATAAAGAAATAAAAAAAAATAACTTTTCACAGGTTGAAATAAAAATCTATTGAGTAAACGCGTTTCGTCATAACATTGACTTCATCTCGTACTAAACTATGGTAGGTATTACAAAACAATCTATTTATACGAAAATTGAATATAACAGAGGGGTTCCTAGAGAAACTAAATAACAATAAGCAATTCATTCAGAGCTATTAGTAGGTACCAACATTGAACAGATTAAGGAGAGGAGAAGGGTTTACTTCAATCTGGTTGTTAACTAAATTTCCGGAATTTTTATATTTATTGATGTATAGGGATTACCAACAGTTGGTTTTATGGAGACTATTTTCGAATTGTAATATATTATAATTGTGATTAAAGGTATGGTTTTCTTGAATAAGATGGCACGCTATTTATGCGTGCCATCTTACGAGATGAAGTCAATGTTATGATGAATCGCGTTTACTCAATAGACTTTTATTTCAACCTGTGAAAAGTTGGTTTTTTTATTTCTTTACATATATATATATATATATATATATATATATATATATACGAGGTGTGGATAGAAAAAAACCGCACTAGCACGGTGAAACAATAAAACGAATGCAATAAGGCTGAAAGTCGCCTGGCCTGTCACGTGACTCTTGCTCCGCCTACTTGCTCGAGTTTTTATCTGCCTCCTGCACTCAGTCTGCCCGTGGCGTCTGTTCTAAGTAGTTGACATTTTGTCTGTGCGTCGGAAAAAATGTTGAAGTGTACAGAAAGAACAGCGTGTTAACATCAAATTTCTTTTCAAACTTGGAAAATCTGCAAGTTGGAAACGTTTTGTAATGTTGGCAACAAGTGTATGGCGATGATTGTTTATCGCGAACACAAGTGTTTGAGTGGTTTAAACCGATTTAAAGATGGCCGCGAAGACACAAGTGATGACGCTCGCACTGGGCAGACCATTGTCAGCAAAAAACTGATGCAAACATTGAAAAAATCGGTAAACTTGTTCGAAAAGATCGCAGTTTAACAATCACTGAACGATTTGTGGAACAAAAAGACATGGATCCTGCACCCAGACTATGCCCCAGCTCACAATGCGTTGTTAGTCAAGACGTTTTTAGCCAATCACAACATTCCCATCTTAGACCATCCACCCTACTCGCCTGATTTGGCCCCCTGTGATTTTTTTCTTTTCCCTGAAGTCAAGTCAGCTTTGAAAGGAACTAGATTTGAGAGTGTTGAAGCAGTAAGAGAAAAAGCGACGGAAGTAATGTATGGACTTACCGAAAATGATCTGCAGCATTGCTATGAACAGTGGAAAATTCGTATGGAGCGGTGTGTAGACCGAGGAGGAGAGTATGGAAAATAAAATTTTTTTATAGCATCAGTTCGGTTTTTTTCTAGCCACACCTCGTATATATATATATATATATATATATATATATATATATATATATATATATATATATAATATATATATATATATATATATTATAATATATATATATATATATATATTATATATATATATATATATATATATATATATATATATATATTTATATACACATATATAATATATAATATATATTATATATATATATATATATATATATATATATATATTTTTATATATACATATATACATATATATATATATATATATATATATATATATATATATATATCTTTTCCTTGTGCATTTAAGTATCCCTGCAGCCCCGTCAAACCAAATAAGCTGAAATTTATTATATTGGGTTGTTCTTGAGGCAGAAATAATTTATTCAACATTCGAATCAATTTCGTCAGAATTTAGAAATCTTCAAAATTCATATATATATATATATATATATATATATATATATATATATATATATATATATATATATATATATATATATATATATACACAATGGCGTAGTTAGGGGGGGGATCAAGGGGATCAATCCCTCCCCATGAGTCTACGAAAATTATAATAGAAGTGGATGAAAGTCTTCGTATCTACGTATTCAAGTATACATAAAATTTATTTAGCTCTAGCACCTCTTTTGCCATTATGCATTTGCAATTATATAAAAATTATCTAGATATGTTTTTGTGACGACTGTGCAATAGAGTATTCTATAATTTCCGCGCTTCGAGCAGGCCAAACAATCAGGATCCACGAAAAGGACGCTCGCTATAATTATGGACACATCGAGCGCATGTAAAGAAAATGCCTACTCATAATTTTCACATTATAATAAATCAAGAAATTGAATCGTTTCTCTAATTTCGGATGAAGTAAGTAGTAGTTTCGAGCATATTTTATTCAATGTTTTATTAGTAAATTTAATCGGTCACTATGAGCAAAAAACGTGTTTAAAAATGTTCAAATGGCTCTAATGAAAAATTTTTATTTCGAAAGGAAGAATTCAACCAAAATCGCCTCTGACTTCTTCTCTTTCTGAATTTTATACTATACATACTATTAAACAAAACTACTTGGACTATTGAATGGTTTGGCTGCTCTGGCAATTTATCGTGACATTGGAGTCACAACTGATGAAGTCATGAATGAATTGTCAAAAAAACGCCAAAAACTAGATTTCTGCTCTAATTTTCCCAAGAATATTTTCTATTATCTATATATCCAATTTAATATAGTTAAATTTTTTACTAACTTTAAATTTATTTTTTTCAATTTAATAAATTTAAATTTTATGTAGTTTAAATAAATTTTTCTGCTTTTGTACTACATGAAAGATTATTTTTATAAACAAAAATTGAACTATAGAAGAAAAACTTATAGAATTTTACATCAAGTACATATCCCCCCCCCCATCGCAAAAAGCTATCTACGCCACTGTATATATATATATATATATATATATATATATATATATATATATATATATATATATATATATATATATATGGTTGTCTGGTTTCCCACGTTTGTATCCGCGTATGGGCTTCGTCTTCGTTGAAGTCTGCTCGACGTTTCGGCAAAATCAGATTAATGCATAATTGTAAAAAAATTAATATAATTTCACTTTCATTTCAGAATAATTGGTCCATAATGTTGAGCATTGAATTCTATTGGAAAGTTCACCCATGTATGCACTCAAAACGTTTTCAGAAAAGGAGCTTCTCATTTACTTATTTCTTCGCTATGAAAGAAATTGATCGTGAGCGTATTCTTTTCGACTTTTCAGGCAGTAAATTTAGTGACATTCATTTTGCGGCCTCTTCAATTACATGTGGAGTACACTGATCATCACTATTGATCTCTGCATACATATTTTATGGAATTTTAGATACTATTTTCACAGTTTTGTTTATGATAAGAATGATGCATATACAAAATTGACACTTCTAAAGTTTATCTGACGTTTTCGCAATATTAATATTAGAGCACATTTCAATTCCATTATGCAATACTATAGATACACACTTCACTCTAGAGAGTTATTTAACTTTTCATCTCTAGTGTGCTATTTATCATTTGGGCATGTGGTCGTCGGAAAAATTATTTCTATTGAACCTTAAAAGTTTCAGTGGAATTATTGCAAGAAATATCATGAATTGCATCAGTTTTTCTGGAAATAAAGGTTCTACTTTTCAATTTAGGTATACACTTTTTTATTTTTTTTTCTTGTCGTGCTATTTTGGTATTATGCGTATTCAATTTGAAAAATTGGTAAATTTTTTTGTTAGTTTTGTAATATAGTTCAAAGAAACGATTCACGACTTACTTTTCTGCTCAGAATTCAAATTTCATAATGGCCAATTTCAGACGATATGTATTTTTCGAATTTAATTTCTTCTGTCAACTTTTCTTAATTTTTTTGTTATTCTAGTTATTCTATCTGATTCTCCACTTTGTGATTTCTTTACTTTGAATTTCCAAATATATTTTATGTGTACTTACTCGTTCCATTTCCGTTCAATACTATGTTCAGATTTCCAATTTCCTCATTTGTTTCGAATTCTCCAAGACTTTGTCCGAGAACTGATGAAAAGCAAATGTGTTTTACCAAACTCTCACTCGCATCAAGAGAATATTCAAAAAATTTAAGATGTGATTCAAAAACATCAATAGGTAGTTTAATTATTCAGAATAACTTTAGGTTTTCGAAGTTTATAATAATGAGGATCTTGACTGACATAATTTATTTTTATAATATTCAAAGTGGAGAATTCTGAAGATAGGTATTCTAAACTGAAGTATTATATTCTATCATATGATTGGTTCGAAATTATATCATATAGTGAAATTACTAATTGTTTTCGAAATACAAAACTACTTCATAGTAACTCTCATAGTCTTTTGTCCGATATTCGTTTCGAAATTAACTGCACGTCAAATGTTTTTAGAACCAATCGAATATAAAAAAAGAAATAGAGAATACAATAAAAATATTTAAGTTTCTTTGTAACTATAATTCCTTTCAATTTCTGCTCAAACAGTGGTGTTCAGAATAAGAAAACTTCGAGCATCTTTTAAAATACTTACACAAAACTATTGAGTAGATGAATATTCTATCAAATTAAACCTACTGCATCAAAAACAAAGTGAAATAACCAACGTTATTCGGATAATCAGACGAAAATAATGTCGTTGACCACAAAATCTAACCCTGCTGACAATCTGGAGTAAATTGCGTAGTAATTGGCCTAGTGAATGGTCCACTGTAACTCGTTGGTTTGACAAGACAAACGCGAGCATTGTGGTTTAACTTTTTGTATTTGCCGTTCTTCTTTTGTTCTACTTTCAATCGATCGTTACCGAATCGAATAAGAAATTTTTACGAAAATTCGCAGTTTTTTTGTGGAGTTCATCTAATTTCGTCTATAAGTAGTTTATACAAGGATATTTCTTAATAATTCAGTTGCTATGTAAATACAACTTTTTTGTCGATATTAACCTTATTTGAAATACTGTTCTAACTTCTGATATATATATATATATATATATATATATATATATATATATATATATATATATATATATATATATATATATATATATATATATATATATATATATATATATATATTTATATATATATATATAATATAATATATATATATATATATATAATTATATAAATATATATATATATATATATATATATATATATATATATATATATATATATATATATATTTATATATATATATATATATATATGTGTGTGTGTGTGTGTATATATAGACAAAAGTTAATTTTCTTATTTTACGGAAACATTAAATGAAACTACAATTGGCTAATTACCATAATATGATTATTCTCAAAATTTAGGTGGGTTTTCTCGAAACCTATTCAAACTATTTCGGCCATAATTTCAAACATCTCATCATATGTATATTCCCCAAATCGTCAAAAGCGAGAAGACTTTTTCAATATAGTATTTCTCTTTGAATCTTATAAAAATGATATTTCAATAAATTTAGGGATTCTCAAATATTTTATGTTATATATCCAATAAGTTTTCGCAAATCAGAAATTAAAAACTTATATATCACGATATATCATTTAAAAACAATGATCTAAATATCACATTATTGCCTAGTAAGAAAAATTAACTTCTTAAGTAACTCACTTATTAATCCCAACTAAATATGTACCAGTATATTTGATGTGAAGTTAATAACGACTTAGAAAATAATTTTGTTACATATCAGATAAACGAATATTACCTACATCATTATATTTGGTCGATTAATTCCACATTTTATATATGTTATTTAATTTATCAATTTTAGATATATTCATAAATTCAAACAATTAGGTATATAATGTCATTTCAACATACACAATAAAAGGAATGGTGGGTCTTTTTTTTATTTATCATTTCTATATCATGAAATTATGATTATTTCATAGTTCTAAGAATAATTTAACACCCATAAAGAATACGTTAAAACGATCGAATATTCAATAGTCGTATGTACGATATTAATATAGCAATGATCGTTAAGAACATCTGAGATTTCAAAGTGCTTTTAGATTGGTAACTAACTTTGACCATTGTCTTTTGCGAAAATTGAAAACCTTAATAAATTTGCAACCATGCTATATAAATTAATCCTATAAATTGTTCGATGCATATTTAATATTCTTCAAATGAGTTAAAGTACTATCTAATGTTCTTATTAGTCAAATATTCAGGAGAATATAAGGATATAGACCAATCGTTTAAGTATGTACACTCAAGATTGATATTATTCACTACTGAATTCATATTGATGTGTATTATCTGAATATTATTGCTAAGTTGTAATTTTTTATTGAGCAGCTATTCAATAACAATTTTAGACTCTAGTACTATAGAGATATCTATCAATTTAAAGATTAAGTTCAGTCATCAAATTCAACCAAACAGACTCAACTATTTTACCTGTTTTTGAACATGAGTTTTTCTTTATGGAATATATTTGAAAAAAATTTTATTCCTCACATAATTTCATTAATTTTTAATCGTTTATCGAATTATTCATACAACCAGCAATTCTCACAATTGAACGACAGATTCATCTGATCGTTTATTTCGATTTTTTTGATTTTATAGCAATTAGCTAAAATTAAAAAAATACCACAATTCTTCTCTGCTGTAAATTTTCATCAGTCTCACTATGTTTGATAGTCGAACGGAGTAGTCACCTAAAAATAATAAAATTAATTTTATAACTTACCGATATTTGCACAGTCACGTCGCATGTCAAACTAACAATTCAAACAATCAGCAATAGCATTTTTCCATTCCAAAAAGATTACAACGCACATAAACCTACTAATCTTCGAAAGTTACTCACGAAAAAATAAACAACTTCACGATTCGCGCTCCTGCAATGACCACAGAAAGAAGAACAAGAAAACGTGTTCTTGTGCTTACGCGTATGTGAATGCTGTTAGCGACAATCGGCTACTGACTAGCTAAAAGAGCAGTTGTTGATGGCACACATCTCTCCGAGACAAGTGGGTCACTCTCTCCCAGACACCCTCCGTGCTCTATGTGCCGTGATCACTGATTCGATCGCTACTCTGTGATAAGAAGGCGCGAGCCGGTGCATCTGTAGCAATCGATCTATGATCTATTCGAAGCGCTCAAGAGCACACGCTCTTCGATGGGCAATTAGCATGGGCATTCGCTGCTCATCGGAAAGTGTAAAGAATTAGAATTTTTAACACAATGATTCGGACAATCGAAGGTGGAAAATGAAAATAAATGTTTTTCAATTTATTATTTCTCCAGAAGAAATATGAAAAAACTATTTATTTCCCATATCATTTCTTTATATTTCGATATGATGTATAATTAATTGCAAAGCTTTGAATACTGTGCAGCTCATGAAATTGTTTTACTCCCTTCGTATTAACTCTTAAAATTATATTTTTTGCTTACGTTCATATTATTTATTTTGTCTCAGAACGGTTATACTTTTGATAATAATTTTTGTGAAAAATAAGATTTCTCGATTACATGCTATAAATTTCTGTACTGTTACTTTACTTTTTATGTACATAAGGAATGTATTTTTTGTCAAAATTTTAGAAAACGGACAAGCAGCAGAGCACCGTCACTGAGGTCGTATTTTCCTCTCATTGTCGTTATTTTTCACATGCAAATGCTTAACACCTTGAGTTGATTTCGAGGATCTGTGAAGGAAAAAACCTTGAAAAAACATGAAATCTCGACATGAAAAGGGATTGTTGAAAACCTGCAAATACGCATGAAATTTCTATATAAAAATTGAAAACCTTCAGGTAGATTTCCTTGAATCAACTGAATTCACATAGAAGTTTTCAGCCTTCTGAATTTGGAGTGGCTGTACAGATACGCAATACTCGATAATCCTCAAAAATACATATTTGCAATAAAATTGCGGTAGCGAAAGAAAATAATTGAAACCTCAAAAGGGCACCTCTCATGAACTCAATGAGATATATATATATATATATATATATATATATATATATATATATATATATATATATATATATATATATATATATATATATATATATATATAAATATATATATATATATATATATATATATATATATATATATATATATATATATATATATATATATATATATATACCGGGTATCCCAGTAAACCTGTTCCAATGGATTTTCTCAGCCATTTCGAAAGAAGAAATTTTGAAAATTTCATGATTCGTTCAAGGAACCTTCAACTGAGAATAACAAAAATTGAAAGTCTCTTTCGGTTTGACCGGAAGTGACTCTGACTTTTTTATTTCAAATAGCACCCTGTATATTTTTTGCAATTCTTTATTTCTACTGAAAATTATCTTTCCAACAATGTATCACACTTATATTTCGTATTTGATTTCATGGAGAGAACGTAAATTGAAAGAATTGCAGTAGGCTACGATATTTTGTGTAATTTTGATCTTGATTTCAATAACAATTGATATTTTATGAACAATTTTGCAGTGACTGCAATAAAGACTTTATTGAACTCATCTATCATTCTACTATAGCGTTCTGTCATCAAAACAAACATAAACTTTCAAATCGACGCCAAATTTAGCCCATTTTCTGTGAGATTGTATTACGTTTTAAATAGTTGCATGTTTCATAAAATTGTCAATCATATTCATTACATAATGGACTATGAAATTACTAGAAAATGCAATTTGTTAAAAATGAAATTAGTTCCTTCGAATATCAACTGAATTACATAAAATGTTTTTGTGCTTTTAACAGATAGATTTAAACAAACAATGTCCTCCTTACAGTTTAGTGCCACCTAAATGAAACATTTTTTGGTTTTTGCATGAATGTAAAAAAAAATATCATATGCAACTCCTGATAAAAATAAGGTATAATTCCTCATAAAATATCAATTATTACTGAAGTGAAAATCAGAACTATACAAAATATTGTAGCCTTCTGCAATTCTTTCAATTTGAAATTTATATTTACGTTTCCTCCATCAAATCAAATATGAAATACAAAGTGTGATACATTGTTGGAAAGATAATTTTCAGTAGAAATAAAAAATTGCAAAAAATATACAAGGTTCCATTTGAAATAAAAAGTCAGGGTCACTTCCGGTCAAACCGGAAGTGACTTTGAAGGGTCCTTGAACGACTTGAAGATCATGAAATTCTCAAATTTTTATCTCTTGAAATGGCTGAGATAATCCATTGGAACAGGTATACTGGGACACCCAGTATATATATATATATATATATATATATATATATATATATATATATATATATATATATATATATATATATATCGATTAATACAACTATAAATAAACAGTTTTGTATTTTCTCTGAACTGATAAAGAGTGAAATGGCGGCCCTCAAATTTGAGATTGAGAAGCTGAAGGATGACAACCAGAAATGCTTACAACGCATCGATGAACTCACAAATCTAAATATCAGTATACAGGCCAGTAAGAAGGAAGTACATGAAACAACTAAAACAATATGCCGATAAGATTAGGGTACGAATAAAATATCACAAACACAAACCCTATAGCAGTAGATCAACACATTAAATCAACAAAACAAAATGATACAGAAACGAACACAATCGCTGGATACTCAAATTCTGTGTTTTCCACTGCCGATGATAAATCAACTGAACATTCAGATAAGGAAAAGTACAGTGAACTGAATAAAGGAAACACTGAAAAGGAAAATGAATTCATCTTAGGTGAGAATAAAAAGAAAACAAAGAGACCGAGGGGTATTATAGGAAACGGAAAAGGAGAACTAATCTCTATTAAAGTTCTCTCAGGCATGGTTACTTACATGTATGTAAATGCATCCTTCAGTAGAAGAGATACTCTAACTCAACATCTTTTAACAAATGGATTTTCAAGATGTGAAATGTCAAAAACTTGAGTTCTAGAAGACCGCGAAGAATAATTCCTCTTTCAAAATTCACCGTGCCGGCAGAAAGATTTCACATCAATCAAAAATCCTGATATCTGGCCAGAAGGCGTGAGAAATAAATAATTTTTTATTTCGACTAGCAAAATTAAAAAAACCTAACATAAATAGATGTGTCTTAATACACCAAAATGTGCAATCATAGGAAACTGTCTTGATAGGTTAGAATTGTTTGTAAACAATCATAACGCGGATTTCCTCGCTGTCACTGAACATTGCGAAGAGTTGCACAGAACTTCCTGCGTACTACATTCAAGGTTACGAACTGGTGTCAAATTCTGCAGAAGAACGGTGGCAGTCACGGAGGATGCGCGATTTATTGTAAAAACAGGTATAGTGTTGTAAAGAACGATCCGATTTTTGTCTCATTGAGTGTACCGCATATCATCGAAGTGCTGTGCAGTTGAGGTAAATTTTCAGGCCTGACATTCGTAATTGTTTGTACTCTATCGTCCAAATACCCCACCTGAGGCAAATTTTGATATATTTATTGATAAACTGAATTGTATTCTCAGTAATCTTACTGATGTAAACTCAAGGCTTCGTGATAGCAGGTGATGTTCAATATAATCTCTTTCTTCTGATAATCCAAGCATCAAAATTTTATATCGCTAATTGAAACGTTACAATAGCGAATTTCACTATTTCAGAGCTTACTCGAGACACAATGAATTCCTCAACATGTATAGATAACATTATTACAAATTTTATGACTAGAGGCATCTGTTACTCCGCACATATATCAGATCACACGGCACAAAAAATTTCTTTTCTTCTTAACTCTGCTTTTTCAAATAACCCTAAAATACAAATTCGTGCTATACAACAAGCAAACCACAGAATTATTTGAACAGATTAGGCCAGGAGAATTGGAACGCCATCATAGCGGTCCTATGACGCGTAGAGGACGTGGAGGCACTGTGGAATAAATTCTTTTCAATTTATAAATTTATATTTGATCAATGCTTTCCAGTTATTTTTCGTGCAAAATCTAAATTCTCTAAACAGTCGTACGAACCTTCTCTAAGACTGAAGAGCATCAAAAAATTACTTAGACTACTATATATTCTCTCGAAATATGATCCTGATTGTGTTTTGGTCTATAAGAACAAAATTAGAATACGATGAGGAAATAAAAAAAATTGAAACAAAATTATGTGATGCAAAAAATAATAACCTCAACAAATAAGAAACAAAACTGTTGTGAAACTCATTGTCAAATGACAGGTAAAAGTCCGAAGTCCAGACTACCCTCAAATAATTTTGAAGATCCCACGAAATTAGCAAACCGCTTCAATGACTATTTTGTAAATGTAGGTTCCAAAATATCACGTAATACTACATCATTCGATGCGAAAGTTTGTGAGAATTTACAAATCTTTCTTTCTCTTCAGGATTACTGAGGAAGAAGTTATAAATACGGTGAAGCAATGAAAAATAAAAGCTCTTTCGGATATGACGGTATCCCGATGACTGATCATTAAGGCAATCTATGTCATTATATGCCAAGCTTTAGCTTTCATTATGTATGAAGCTTTCAAAGAGGGAAGTATTCCGCAATCCTTGAAAATTGCCGTAGTAAAACCTCTCTTTAAAAAAGGGAAATCCTGAAGACCTGGGAAATTATCGCCCTATAAGTCTGCTTACCTCGTTCTCGAAAATTTTGAAAAAAACTCTTGGTAAATAGGCTATTGAACTTTTTCTATAAATGTAAAATTTCTCAAAAAATCAGCATGGATTTTTAAAAAACAAAAATACGAAATGACAGCAATTTACGAATGTCGCAGTCCATAATCGAAGGATTAGAGAGGGGAGAAACTCCAGTAGTCTTTTATAGACCTGTCCAAAGCATTCGATTGTGTAAAACATGATAATCTGCTGCAAAAACTATCAATTTATGGAATCAGGGATAAACAAACTGGATTTATTTCGCAATACCTTCATGGTCGATGTCAAAGAGTAGCTTATGGATGTTGACGTGAAACTATTATATCGAACGATGAAAAACTCAGAGTTGGGTTCCTCAAGGAAGTATCTTGGGACCACTTCTCTTTTAATCTATATAAACGATTTGCCTAATATCTTTCAGGAATGCCAAAGTTTTTCATGTATGCTGTATGACACGAATATTCTAGTAACAAAAAAGGAAAGTGGAAGACTCGATATTAGAAACAGAAAGTGCTATTTCATGGTGTCGGACTGGCTTTGGTAAGAATCACCTAGTCATGAATGCAGACCCAAAACAGAGTGTGTAGTTTTTAAGACAACTCATACAAAAATAAAAAAGTACGGCAGTAATAAACACGATAATGGGAAAACTACAGATATAAACTCACACATAAAATTTCCTAGGAGTCACTCTGGATTGTACATTTGAGGTGGACCAAACAAATTGAGAATGTCAGAAAGAGCTTAACTCTGTAATTTTTCGCTAAGAATCTTAAACAAGAACAGTAAGGTTTAGAGGTTCTCAAGATGGTGTACCATTCAAACTTCAGTCCATATTAGGTTACGTATTGTCATATGGGGAAACAGCTTGGACATAAACAAAATTTTTCTACTCAAAAATGCCGTCAGAACAATTCTACGAATGAAGTTACGCGAATTATGTCGTGGTAAATTTAAACTATTGAACATCCTAACCGTGCCAGGATTGTATATTTTTTGTTGTCTCCAATTTTTTAGTCAACATAGTGAATATTTCGGCATCATAGAAATGTTAATTGTACCAGAATATTCAATATTTTCATGTCCCAAAGTCATTCTCTGACATTATCAGAAAAAAACGCCAAGTATAATGTGCCATCAAACTTTACAATACTTTGCCACGTAAATATCAAATCATTGAAAGCTACAAACAATTCAAAAAAGAAGTATTTCAATATCTCATCAACATCGAGCCCTATGATATGCGTGAATTTTTTGAGTACAAACACGATCGAACCACGAATTGAGTGTCCTTTTGATTTATGATTTTTTCATCTTAAGTATGATCATAAATCATTTCCGTATTTGACTTGTTTTCTATTCAATGTTGTATTTTGATTATGAGAATAAAGACTATTATTATTATTATTATTATTATTATATATAATGATGATGGTCCACACTAAAAAAAAAACAAATGAACAATCCTCTCAAAATTTAAAAGAAGATCTTTGACAGAAACAAAGCATTAACAATCAATTTCAATATCCAATTTGAAAACTACTATCAACTATCCACTTTCTAACTTCCTTTTTAGTGGTATTTTATCCTATAAAATACATACTATTGCAGTGTATCGAAAGAAAGCAGTCAGGTGCGAGAGTAGTTTTTGTTTCCGTTTTAGACCTCCTAGACCACGATTTTCGAAACATTTTTCATGTCTGATATAATCATATAATATAATATAAATTATTTTCAACTTTCTAATTCGGTTTGCTATTCAAGCGTGATTTTTCAAAATATAATTCATTTCGCTAGAGTCTCATCTGGATGCGATGCATTTCGTGCGAAAATACATACAAATATATATATATATATATATATCCTTTAAGTACCCGCGCTCGAGAATCTCACTTAACTACCCGCGCGGTGTATTATGTACACAACAACCAAGAATGCGATATTGAGTGCATTAATCAATGTATAGGGATGAGGAAACTTGGTTTCTTGACTTTTCTTTCGGTTTTATTGAAACGTAACAAAAATTAATACAATTATTCCGGAAATACTACAAACTAACAAAGAAGGTGCTGTAAAAATATTAAAAAAAACTCTTGAAATAAATACCTCAAATTAATATTATATGGTTAGTTTGTTTCATTCACTACTTGCTTCGCCATTTTTACACGAATCGCATGTAACAACTGTTGTCATATGTTGTTTGCAAACTGACCTATTGCAACTCCCGCATGATCGTCGTGACTCGATTTTTCTTTCTGCCGCAAATGAAACACCTCGAGCGTATTTTTGCAGGTGCAATGGTGTCTTCTGCTGGAGTTTTGTATTTTGTCAGAAAACATTTTATGTCACTTGGCAATGACTGCTGGCTGGCACGTTCAGAGAGGTATGGCTTCATCAAACCTAAGGAAAGTACCTTCAAAAATTCTCTTCTGTGCTTGTAAGCTTTATTGACATGAGTTGCATTGTAGAGCAGTTGTCCATTGATACCCGCGATGTTCATTAGTTGGAAGAATATAACCAAAGGCCATCTTCTCGTTCTTCTGGATACTGAGTATGTGTTATACATTTTATCAACAGTATCAACTCCACCTTTGGTGGCGTTATATTGTAAAATGATATCAGGCTTACTCGACATTGAATCTATATCTCCCTGCTCGTGCATTGTTGAGATCAATACGACTGCTTTATTTATTTTCGGTACGTAGGAAACCAATGTTACGTTTTTCTGGAATCCAAATAGCGATGATTTCACAGGTCTACTTTTATGGGGCACAAATTCTTGCGGTATTTTCCTTTTATTTTTTTTTCATGGTCCCAATCATAGTAATTTTATCTTCCAATCATTCTTTAGCAGATAACTTGAGTACCAGTTATCACACGGCAGATTCCGATTTCTACCTTTCACTTCCTTCAACAAGCGGTGAACAACGGCATAGGTGTATTTGGCATGCTATAGGGGCCTTCGGGTTGTTTACCACAATAAACTTCGAAATTCGACACATAAAATGTTTTTGCATCACACAATACAAAAACTTTCAGCCCATACTTCGCCGGTTTGTTCAGTGTCCTCTATTTTCTCTTCAGAGGAAGTATCAGCATCGTCGTCGGGTAATTCTTCTTCTGAATCGGAGTCGCAAATTATTTGAGCCAGCTCCACTAATTCCTTGTGTGTTAATTTGTCAGGGTTTTTTATTTTTACCTTGTCCCTAAAATAATAAAAATGTTAAAAAATTCATAAAAACATCCATAATATGAGCCCCTGAATGGTATTCAATATTACTTACATAGCTACCCGCGTGGTGCACTTTATACACCAGACTGTAGTGCAACAAAGAAATTGTCAGTAAAGTAACGAACGCTCCAGCCACCAAACCACAACTATCGGTACACGTATTAAACACATCGGTCGAGGGTTACATGGGAGGGCAAGAGTGGGGGATACCACATTCGGTTTTGACAGCTCTTTTAAGAGAGATGGTGTATTTTATACACCGGCGCGGGTAGTTAAAGGATATATATATATATATATATATATATATATATATATATATATATATATATATATATATATATATATATATATATATAAATGTATATATGTTATATCGTATGTTTTCTCGGATGGTGGAATGAATCAGAGAAAGATTTCGGGGTTCCATCCGATTTCGGAAGTTTCGTTGGCGCTGAGAAGCACCGTTTGTTTCACGAGTTGCCGTCGAGTCACCAGACGTACAGCAGCACTTGAAAATGCCAAATGAGATTTTCGCGAAACGTCGTGAAACAAACGGTGCTTCTCAGCGCCAACAAAACTGCCGAAATCGGATTGAACCCTGGAATCTTTTTCTGATTCATACATATATATATATATATATATAATATATATATATATATATATATTAACTATATATATAGGTATATATATATAGGTATATATATATAATATATATATATAGATATAAAAATATATATATATATATATATATATGTATATATATATAAATTGAACTCAAGGTAAGATATCAGATGGTGAGCGGATACACAGAAATCATCACCCACATAATTTACATAATAGGTTCTTAATTATTTAGTTTATAGATTTATTTTTAAAACAACATTGCTCGTTATGTCGACTATGTTGAATAGAACATCTTTTCTGAAAAAAATAATGTTATAGATGTGATTGATGATAGATTTTATGTACTGAAGATGTGAAAGTTATAGAACACATCGAATCTGTATTGGCAATTGGACTATTGGAGATAACAGAAGATAGTAGAGAGGATATTATCGATAAATTGAGGTTGTTTATGCTTGACTTTATTGAGTTAAGTGTTGTGTTTAGATTCATGTTCTTTGTTAGAAAAATTGAATCTGTTTTTGTTTCACCTAACTGAGTTATATCAGTTTTATCATTTAGGACTTAACCAAAAAAATTCCAATATTTAACATTCCTGAAAATTTCCAGAATTTTTAAACTTTTTCTATTTCTAGAATTTTGTTGTACCTAAATTTGAAATGATGATTCTCATTATTCGTATGTTTGATTAGCGTCTTGTCTTGTGCTTTTGTGTATTTGTGATATTTTAATCTGTCTCCTAAATTTTGGGAAATTTGTCGAATACATACACTCTTTAACTAATAATAGATTTGTTTCATCATTCAATTGTTAAAAATAATTTTCATAATTATTTCGTTCATCTATTTCTTAAATTTCATAATTACAAAATTATATTCATTGTAATTTTCTGTATAAGTTGTATGAGGTAATAATCTTTAATGAGTAATATATGGACATCTTGCAATGTTTCATATCTGTGATGTTGGAGTAAGCTGTGAATTTATGTCAATATATTAAATAATCAAACTTTTTTGTTGTAAAAAATGATGGTTGCTCTTGAAATTGTTTGTTTTTCGTTATAAAATCTCTTTTTTATGCCAGTTTTTGATTTCTTAATTTCTATATGAAAAAGCAATCAAAAAAAATTTATGTGGTTTCTGCTTCTTTTTCGACAGAAAACTGTAATATTTCATTAAAATTAATCTAATAAGATCGAAACCGCTGTATGCAGATTTTGGGTTGGGGTGACCTAACGATTTCTATAATTCAGTGTTGCATTGTGACTGTAGAATTGTCGTCGCGGATTACATATAACCAGCTTCCTTGGAAAATTGTTTGATGATTTTTCAAATCTTTGTTTCCTAGTTCATTTTATGTGGTCTTTTCAAATGAAATAATTACCCCGAAATGAAATAATTACGAACCTATCTTATGCATTACGTGGGTAAG
Organism: Cynegetis impunctata; assembly: GCA_030704885.1. NCBI lineage: Eukaryota > Metazoa > Arthropoda > Insecta > Coleoptera > Coccinellidae > Cynegetis > Cynegetis impunctata. The sequence goes on from JARQZK010002222.1 coordinate 495,082, forward strand.
GGTTTCTGTGTTTCCGCTTACCATTTAAGGTTAGCAGACCTGACTGCGGATATTGGACTCAATAGCACGTATTTAATATTTGAAGACGACAGGAGCAGAACAATATTTAATGAGATATAGTTGTCCGATTTTCCACTTTCGAATTCTTCTAACTTCATAAATGTCAAGGTGATTTTAATATCTCTAAATTTCAGTATAATAATAATAATAACAATAATAATAAAATTAACTTTATTTCTAACACCAACTACAGTTGCTAGAACTGGTAGTGCAGCCTTTAAGTAAATAGTTGCAAAATGAGCAAACTTAATAACATAGCAAATGCAATTTTACAAAAACACAACAATAATATTCAACTCATCTTCTTAAATAAACTCGGAGGCTGCGGCACAGCTTCTAAATGTTATTTAATTCTATGATTTCTTGTGGTATGCTGTTATATGTAATAATGCTGTTTTGCACTGGGTTGTTCTGCGATCTTGCTGTTCTGTAAAAACCTGCTCTCAGGTGGTTGATCTTATGGAATATTTGTGGCAGTCGCTGACTTGATTCAATTTTACGCTTGATTTGAATAAATTATTTTTGACGTTAAATATATATATCACCTGTTCCAGTATTCTTGATTTGCCTATTTCTAATAAATTTGTTCTATCGTATACTTCTTTTGTGAAAGTATAATAACAATATCATGTGACTTGAGATCAGTGGCGCCCGACCACTTATTACCAATAAAAAAGCCTATTACATTCTCTTCAACTTTTTTCTTTTGTTGATATGAACATATATATATATATATATATATATATATATATATATATATATATATATATATATATATATATATATATATATATATGGTTGTCTGGTTTCCCGGGTTTGTATCCGCGTATGGGCTTCGTCTTCGTTGAAGTCTGCTCGACGTTTCGGCAAAATCACATTTACCATCTTCAGGAAGCTCTTCTTGGTCGGAATGAATACACTAAACTGAGTGGAAGTGTTATTTGCGTCCTTATATATCCCTCTCCTTCGTTGCGCTTCGTTGTGATTGGTTGTTCTCGGCGGCTGCGGCTTCGCGTGATTGGTCCTGCTGGTTCTGACTGCTGCTCCTCCTCGTGATTGGCTGCTTGATTGGAACGTGAACGATGTGTTGCATGAGTTCTTAATGCTGGTTTCCAAATAGCCGAGATTCGCTGCGCGTCATTTCGGGTGTTCAAACAACTTCTTGCTTTCTCTATCTCGAGCGCCTCTCTGGTTATTCTGGTGTGTAGGCGCTGGCAGTTGGAAATCATTCTGGTGTTGGAGAAGTCGATTTTATGTCCTGTGTCAAGTATATGTGATGTAAGGGACGACGTAAGATCTCGTTGCTGTACTGCATTTTGATGTTCGGCCCTCCTCACACTGATTCGTCGGTTAGTTTGACCAATGTATGTGCCGTCACAATTATTGCATGGTATCTCGTAAACTCCCTGTCCTTCTAATAAAATTTTATCCTTTGGATTCCTCAAAAGTTGGCCAATCTTCTTGTGCGTCGTGAATATAGTATTGATGTTGTTCCGGCGTTATAATCGTCCTATTCGGTCGGTGGTTCCTTTGATGTATGGTAGGAGAACTGTGCTGACTGCGGGATCCCCATCAGATGTAGTTTTAGTTTTATTTTCTTGTTTGGCTCTTCTGATGATTTTCCTTGAATAACCATTGGCTTTCAATGCTCCCTCGATGGTGACCATTTCACTTTTCTTGTGATCCAAATCAGAAATGGTTCTGGAACGACAAATGAGTGTTTTTGCTGTTGAAAACAGTTGTCCTGGGTGATGGTGTGAGTCAGCCTGAAGGTATCTATTGGTATGGGTTTTCTTCCGATACACGGTGTGGCCAAGTTTTCCGTTAGGTTTCTTCATTATCAGAACATCAAGGAAGGGAAGCTGGTTATTTTCTTCTATTTTCATGGTGATCTGAATACGTTCGTGTTGATTGTTGAGGTGATTGAGGAACGTATATAGTTTTTCTTCTCCATGGGGCCAAATGACGAAAGTATCGTCGACATATCGTAGCCAAAGCTTTGGTTTCTCAGGGGATGTATTCAGCGTCTTGATTTCGAACGATGTCATGAAGATATTGGCGAAAGGTGGTGAAACTCGCGATCCCATTGGTGCTCCTTCGAGTTGTTTGTATTTCTGACCTCCGAAGGTAAAATAGGTGTTCTTGAGACAATGCTTGAGGAGTTCAATGATGTGTGGCTCTAGCTTCTTTTCCTGTTCCAATATTACTATGCCTTCTTCCACTGGAATCTGGGTGAATAATGACACTACGCCGAAACTCACCAGAAGATCGTTTGGTTCCACTTCTACTTCTTGGATAATCTCTAGGAAATGCTGCGAATTCTTCACATAAGAATCAGCTTCTTCCACAAGGGGCTGCAGTTGTTTGGCTAGTTATCCTGATAGTGGATGTAGAGCTGAACCCACACAACTAACGATAGGCCTGAGTGGCAAGTCAGGTTTGTGTGCTTTTGGAAGGCCATAGAGTTTCGGACATCTCGATGATTTTTCTCGTGGTATGGACGATTATTGCGCCGGAACAACATCAATACTATATTCACGACGCACAAGAAGATTGGCCAACTTTTGGGGAATCCAAAGGATAAAATTTTATTAGAAGGACAGGGAGTTTACGAGATACCATGCAATAATTGTGACGGCACATACATTGGTCAAACTAACCGACGAATCAGTGTGAGGAGGGCCGAACATCAAAATGCAGTACAGCAACGAGATCTTACGTCGTCCCTTACATCACATATACTTGACACAGGACATAAAATCGACTTCTCCAACACCAGAATGATTTCCAACTGCCAGCGCCTACACACCAGAATCACCAGAGAGGCGTTCGAGATAGAGAAAGCAAGAAGTTGTTTGAACACCCGAAATGACGCGCAGCGAATCTCGGCTATTTGGAAACCAGCAGTAAGAACTCATGCAACACATCGTACACGTTCCAATCAAGCAGCCAATCACGAGGAGGAGCAGCAGTCAGAACCAGCAGGACCAATCACGCGAAGCCGCAGCCGCCGAGAACAACCAATCACAATGAAGCGCAACGAAGGAGAGGGATATATAAGGACGCAAATAACACTTCCACTCAGTTCAGTGTATTCATTCCGACCAAGAAGAGCTTCCTGAAGATGGCAAATATGATTTTGCCGAAACTTCGAGCAGACTTCAACGAAGACGAAGCCCATACGCGGATACAAACCCGGGAAACCAGACAACCAGATTTTCTCCGCGAGAACCTGAAAATCAATATATATATATATATATATATATATATTAATATATATATATATATATACACATATATATATATATATATAATTAAATATATATATATATATGTAAATATATATATATATATATATATATATATATATATATTTATATAAATATAGGTTATTTGCATGTCCATCATCAGGGTACTAAAAATATAATATACAATCGATATATGGTAAGAACTAATGTCTTTTTGATACTTACTCTCAATGTGAATGAACCGAAAAATATATTGTGAACATCATAAAGTTAAATGAACAAAAACACATCGAAGAAAACGTACATAATTTGAAATTGACAATTGATAATATCAAAAAAAGATGTTCACGAATGATATGAATGAAAAATCAGACATGAGAACAATGTTAAAAGTCGAAGCCGGTGAAATATAACCTAACCTTAGCAGAAAAACAATTGAAACTACGGAGTTGGAATGGGACTTGACATGGCGTCTGTGACAAAAAGTTTCTTCTTTTTGTTAACATGGTCTTCGATGAGTTGGATTATGTTGCAATACGTTGTGTTAATATTCTGTGCGTCAGTGGCAAGATTTAAACTATTTGAGTGGCTTTTGATTTCTAATGATTCAATGAAACTTCTTTTTGTGTGATTCTTCCGAGTCCCAATGATGGCAACGTCCCCAAAATTCATACGATGACCAGTTTCTAGTGTGTGTTGTGATGAACCACTAGTTCGTCTGAGAAACCGGCAGTAACTCTTATGTTCTTTGATTCTTGTTTTAAAATTTCTCCCAGTCTGACCTATGTAAGGACGGTTACAGACTGAACAATTGATTCTATAAATTACATTACTTTTATCAGACAAATCAGTAGCTAGTGTCTTTGATTTTACTGTATATTAGTGGTTTTAAAGTGAAAGGAATAGTTTTTATAAAATGAACATTAGGTAAATCATTATACGGATTTTTAATAGTTTTTCAAATTTGATTAGTTAAAAAATTATAGTGAGGGACTACAAAATTATTATTTTCTTCAGATATCTCATTTGCAACGTAAGGCGCAGAGGGTCTACCATAATTATTATTTGGAATGTTAAAATTCAAATGGTTGAGGAGTTTTTTAAGGTTTGAGTTTTGAAGTAACAATGATTTCAACTTATCTTAATATGGTTTGTACAAATGTGAGCTGGAGATCTTACTGACTCTATTCTTTAAGCCCGATACTAGATTGATTTTATGTTTATACTCATGTGCAGAAAGAAAGTTGAGATATCGATTGGATGAAATTGGTTTTCTATACCAGTCTGTTACGATGGTGTTATTCTCATCTCTTGTTGGCAAAATTTCTAAGTATGGGAGAGTTGACTTCTATTCTAACTCATACGTAAACTGAATGTCTTCATTATGAGAATTGAGAATATTAGTTACATCATTTATGGTATTCCTCGCAATGATACACAACATATATCGTCAACATACTTCTTTAAAGTATTTATCTCAAAGTGGAGCTAGGGCGAAGAAGCAGCAAGAAGGTTGTCAATCACCATCTGTGCCAAAATAAGTGAAATACTTGCACTCATAGGTGTACCTTTTAGTTGAAGATAATTTTTTTCTGAAACTGACAGTAGGTATGTAGTGTCGAAAATGAGTTTGACACAATGAATTAAATCATCATAATATAGTTCACTATGTTCTTGGATAGAATCCCAATGTCTGTGGATCTATTGATTGATGCTTGAAGAGTAATATTAGAATATAAAAAATTATGTCTAAACTGGCCATGATAAGATCGACAGGTATTTGGAGACCCCTAACAACACTGGGGAACTCGAAAGAGTCCTTTATGTAATATCTGTTGTTTTTGTTTTATGCAATAGTTAAAATATAAGTGATGTATTTAGATAGTTTCGAATTAAGGGCATCGACGCAAGCTATGATAGGTCTCACAACTAACGTAGGTTTGTGAATCTTGGGCAACGAATAGAACTCAGGTGAAATGGAATTGTATGTAGTTAATTCGTTCGATGGAGGACTTACTATTATTTTCTTTTTATTCACTAAGTTTAAAATACAAGTGTGAATTTTATGTTGAAATTTAAGTGTAGGATCACTGTTTGACATTTTATAATACTCTTCATTAGAAAGAAGTTCCAGAGATAAGTCTTAATACGACTGTTCCAGATTTAGTGAGTATTGTTTCTTTGTGATTTTTTTAAGAAATTTGTTGCTGATTCAATATCATGGAGTAATACTGGGTAAAAAGAATTATGGTGATCTTGTAAAAAATTTGTAATAATTTTGGTGCATTTAGCTGTCAGTAAGTCTTTATTTGTGCTTTTACAATTTTGAATCACAAAGTCCACATCGGCCAAGAAACCCCTTATATCAGTACTGCCAGGATCATCGAAACCAAAACCCGGACCAAGTGCTGGAATATGTTTTATATTATTAGGAACAACGACGTCTGTTAAGTCTCTGAACCAATCTGGCTCTGCGTTAATGTTAAACTTGACGTTATAATCAGTCAATATTCTTTGAAATTTAGCGATCTGCTTAGATTTCACATTATTGAAACATTTTTTGAATTGTTTTATTTTAGCACTTTTGAATATATTGAAATTGTGAGTTGATAGAGAGGGGCTCAAACCAGACTCCAAACTATGTAACTGATTCTCCAGGAAGAAAATGTTGCGATTTACTAATTTAATTTAAAAAATATTCTAGCACTTGGTCCGGCTTTTGGTTTTGATGATCCTGGCAGAATTGATATGAGCGGTATCTTGGCCGATGTGGACTTTGTGATTCAAAATTGCAAAAGCACGATCAAAGACTTACTAACAGCTAAATGTACCAATATTATTACCAATTTTTCCCAAGATCACCATTATTTTACTAACACAGTATTACTTCATCATATTAAATCAGTAAAAACTTTCTTAAGAAACCTTCTTCTTCTTCAGCCTTCACTCGTCCACTCCTGGACATAGGCCTTTCCTAATTCCTTCCAATGCTCCCTATCTTGCGCCTTTAGGTTCCAATTTCCTCCAACTATCCTCTTTATATCATCTGTCCATCGGAGAGGCGGTCTGCCCCTACTCCTCTTTTCTTCCCTCGGCCTCCATTGCACGATTCTCAGCGTCCATCTCCCGTCCTTCACCCTTGCGAAATGACCCGCCCAACGCCACTTCGATTCCGCGATCATCTCCATCACGTCCCTGGCCTTGGTTCTTTCACGAATATCCTCGTTTCTCACCCTGTCCCTGAGTGATATCCCAAGCATTGCTCTCTCCATTGCTCGCTCCATAACTCGGAGTTTGTTAGCATGGAACTGTGTAATGGCGATTGTCTCCATTCCATATGTGGCAACAGGAAGAACGCAAGCATCGAAAACCCGACGTCTCAGATTGATGGGGATAGTCTTATCTCTCAAAATATATGAAAGCTTACCGAATGCTGCCCAAGTGAGTTTTATTCGTCTTGATATTTCTTTGGATTTGTTATCCTTACCCAGAGTTATGATTATGACCCAAAGTAATTATACTCGGTCACTCTTTCGATGACGGTGTTGTCTAAATGGATCTGTGTGATTTCAGGACTCATTATTCTTGTCTTCGTCATGTTCATTTTCAGTCCTACCCTTTTGGTCTCTTCATTTAACTCTTGGAGCATTAACTCGATCTCTCCGACATCATTTGATAACAGTACAATGTCGTCAGCAAAGCGGAGGTTGTTCAGATATATTCCATCAATCTTAATCCCTTTATTACTCCAATCCATTCTCTTAAAAACGTCCTCGAGGGCCAATGTAAAAAGCTTCGGCGAAATGGTGTCACCTTGTCGTACTCCTCGTTTAATTTTGATGCTGTTGGTCTTAGTTTCGTCATCGACTTTCAAGTGGAGGGAGGCATTCTTGTAGATATTTTCAATTATAGTAGTATACCTAGAGTCAATGCGTGCGCTGTGCATAGATTTCAATATAGAGCATATTTCAATTGAGTCGAAGGCTTTGTGAAAGTCAATGAAAGCCAAATGAACTGGTATGTTATACTCTACAGATTTTTCAATTAGCGTTCTCACCACCTGCAAATGGTCAATTGTGGAAAAACCTCTTCGAAAACCAGCTTCTTAAGAAACCACAGAGAAACAATACTCACTAAATCTGACAAAAGCAATGTTAGTGTGGAAATGCTGAAATAGTAATATTCAGACTTATCTCTGGAACTCCTTCCTAATGAAGAGTATTATAAAATGTTAAACAGTGATCCATCCTACAGTCAAATTTTAACATAAAATTAACACTTGTATTATATTTTAAGCATAGTCAATGAGAAGAAAGTAATAGTAAGTCTTCCATCGAACAAACTAACTAACTACATACAATTCCATTTCACCTAAGTTCTATTCGTTGCCCAAGATTCACAAACCTACGTTAGCTGTGAGACCTATCATAGCTTGCATTGATGCCCCTTATTCGAAACTCTAAATACATCACTTACATTTTAACTATTGCATATAACAAAAATAACAGATATTACATAAAGAACTCTTTCGAGTTCTCCAGTGTTGTAAGGGGTCTCCAAATACCTGTCGATCACATCATGGCCAGTTTAGGCATCATTTCTTTATATTCTAATATTACCCTTCAATCATCAATCAATAGTATCCACAGATATTGAGATTCTATCCGAGAAGATAGTGAACTATCTTATGATAATTTAATTCATTGTGTCAAACTCATATTCGACACTATATACTATATCTATTCCAAATAATAATTATGTTAGATCCTCTGAGCCTTACGTTGCTAATAGGATCTCTGAAGACAATAATAATTTTGTACTTCCTCACTATAATTTTTCAACGAATCAAATTCGCAAAACTATTGAAAATCCGTATAATAATTCACCTAATGTTCATTTTATAAAAACTTTAAAACCACTTATATACAGTAAAATCAAAGACACTACTGATTTGTTTGATAATAGTATATTATTCAACGAGCGGTAATGTAGGTCATAACTCACGCAGATGAAGTTTGCAGCACGAGCTGCAAGCGAGTGCTGTGATTCATCAAGTGAGTTATGACCATTACCGCAAGTTGAATACTATACTTTATCTACTACTATAACAATAAATACTAAGATACAAATACAAATTCACAATAATTAGGTAGTATTAACTTAATTTGAAAACGTCAAAATTATTCAAGTGACAATAGCAGATGAGTGACAGTCGATCTTACTTCGGATCTTATATATACTCTATATAGTGAGTTATAGCAGTGAGTTATTATTACTCACGCTGTTTGGTAATAGATACTATTAATTGCTAGAACGCAGTTGAATAATGAATATATTATTCAATAGGAGTAGATAAAAGCAATATAATTTATAGAATCAATGTTCAGTCTGTAACCGTCCTAACATAAATCAGACTGGGAGAAATTTTAAAACAAGAATCAAAGAACATGAGAGTGACACTATTTTTTCATCCGCGTGTGAACTGGCATTACAAAGAACATTTATGGAGATACTAGATCCATGTCATGTTACGTCTCATAAGTTATCTTGTAACAACTTCTTTTTTTATCCTGTCCTGGCTGATGAAGTTCATATGTGTCATCAAAAATTTGCGAAACGGTAATTGCTCTGGCCCCGATGCTCTATCCACTAAAATTCTAAAAAGCAGTAGCTTCCACATATCTCGATCCACCTTTGCAAATTTAATTAACCAGTCGGTATCCTCGGGAGTATTTCCATCAATTTTGAAAACAGCTAAAGTTATCCCTGTGTTCAAAAAAAAACGATATGACTGATATAACTAACTATCGTCCCATTTCTTTACTGAGTATTTTGTCTAAGGTATTTGAGAAGGTGGTTCATGGTCGAATGTTGAACTACCTTAACAAATTTTCCATCATTTCTAGCATACCAGCACGGTTTTCGCAGTGGTAGATCAACCCAGTCTGCCGTATGCAATTTTTGAATTTGTGTACGGTTGCCTTGACGATGGCTTCCTATGTGCGGGTTTATTTTTTTGACGAGTCACGAGGCATTTGATTGCTTTACAGCTCAATTTCATAACCAACAAAATGTATAGTTTAGGATTTAGAGGAGTTTTTCTGAACTGGATCACGAGTTTTCTATCTGACCGCAATTTTTTTGTTGAGAACAATGAAGTTAAATCGAAATGTTATGCTCAGACTATGGAGTGCCCCAGGGCTCTGTGTTTGGGACTCTGATTTTTTTGTTATTTGTAAACGATGTACCCGAGTACATCAATTGCTGACTCTATCACCTTGTTTTGCTGATGACACTTCCTTGGCGGTGTCGGCTCAGACCACTGGTGAACTCAAGTTAAAATGCGAGAGACTCATCCGGGAATTCTCGGATTGGTGTTACAAGAATTCTCTAATGTTAAACTTAGATAAAACAGAATTTATGCAGTTTCAACTGCGGTGAAATGAACCTGAACCAAGCATTGGTTATCGATTTTCAGAGAAACATGAATTACGATCCGCAGATAGTGTAAGATTTTTGGGTGTACATGTCGACAAGTATTTGAGGTGGCACTGTCACGTGGATCAACTCAGTAAAAAGTTAAATAAATCATTCTACGCGCTTAGTCGTCT
>JARQZK010002222.1:510000-522522 GCA_030704885.1 Cynegetis impunctata
AACTTATATCAGTCTATATTCTGGAGCCCTTGACTTATGTATTGAATAAATGTGTGAAAGAAGGGATTTACCCTAATAGGTTCAAAAAGTCGATTGTTACGCCACTCTATAAAAAAGGGGATACAACCATCATCACAAACTATCGTCCAGTCTCTCTTGTTACCCATCTGTCAAAAATATTCGAAAAGATAATCAAAAAAAGGGTCGTTAATTTTCTTAATAAGTACAAAATAATTTCAGATTGTCAGTTCGGATTCAGAGAAAATATTTCGACTCAGGATGCAGTTCTGTCACTGAGTACGAAAATTGCCCAGGCTTTGAATGAGGGAAGACCATCCTTGTGTGTATTTATAGACCTGTCCAAAGCCTTCGACACTGTCAGTCATCGCCTTCTTCTTCAATCCCTGGAGGATATTGGAATGCGAGGTAACATGTTGAAACTGTTCGAAAGTTATTTAACGGGAAGATGCCAGGTGGTGAGAATAGATAATGTACTGAGCAGTGAGAGGGTAATTGAATGTGGAGTGCCTCAGGGTTCCGTGCTTGGACCAACACTATTCAATGTGTATATAAACGGGCTTTTCTCGTTGAGTGGCGGAGGAGATATTGTTGGTTTTGCGGATGATACAGCCATATTCTATAAAGCAGATGACTGGAACTCATTGAGGGAGATGGTTGAGGTGGAGTTTTCTGAGACAAAAAGTTGGTTGGATAAGAAACTATTGACCGTTAATAAAGATAAAACACACTATCTGCCATTTTGCTGTAATTCGGCTAGAAAACCTCCATTCGATCACTTGGTGGTCAGGACTGAAACGCCCTTCCAAATTCTTCCCGAAAATAAATGAAATATTTGGGTATAATAGTTGATATGCATGTGAAATGGGATTTACATATAAGGTATACTGTCAACAAATTAAAAACGATATTATACAAATTTAGGAAGCTTACAGAAATCCTGCAACTGAAGCACCTGAAAACTTTATATTACTCCTTAGTTGAGAGTCACATTCGTTATGGAATAGCGGTATGGGGGGGAACTTCAAATACTCACATCCGCCCTATCGAGGTCATGCAGAGACGTTTCCTTAAATTGATATTTTCAAATAATAATAGGTATTCTTCTGATCTTCTCTACACTGAGACTCAAATTCTGGACATAAGACAGTTGTATTTTCTCTGCTCTGCTATCAGATATCATGCGAATAAGCATACAGCATTACTTCCCTCCCATCAATACAACATTCGCCAAAGAAACAACTATGTTACACCCCTGATGATTAGGGTCACGTCTCAAAGATCATACTCGTACTTTGCTCCAAAACTTTATAATAGTATACCTCGAAGATTAAAATCGATAGAAAATATTAATCGCTTTAAACTAGAACTGAGGAGGCACATACTTCGAAGTAAGAGAATTGAACTTCAGCGAATATTTGATTAGATTTATATTGACTCAACATTATACAAAGAAAAGTATTCTCAATGTTCGCTTGTTGTTTTTCAGATGTTTTTTTCTCATCTTTACTTGTTTTTGTTAATTCTGTCATCTTGATATATTGTATACTTTGATGACTGATACTTTTTATCCTTTTCTATGGTGTAATATAAGTTTCTAATTTTCATATAATTTATGTGTATATTATGTGTGTATGCGCGTATATTCAGATGTATGGATGTACAATTCTATGTTCTACATTTTATAATCCAATTTATAGTTGAATCATTTAGTGGAATTTTCATGTTTGTGTGTTTTTGGTGATCTCTTTGTTTTTTCATTGTTTGTTTCTATTACTTCTCGAAACAAAGATTTAAAGGCTGAATAAATCCTCAAGGTAAATAGTTTGCATTGATGCACGAAAATACCAGAATAAAAAATTAAGTCTTGCTTCCAAATTATATACCTAGTGAGCGTAACAAGGCCTCTGGATAAATAACCTATGATGACCTAACATTTTTAGAAGAAGTTTTTCTAGAAGTTCTTGAGGAGCAAGTATAGGTGGCGCTAAAAAATATGAAAAATTAAAAAGTTTCAGGAGTTAACGAAATAACTGCCAAATTGCTGAAATATAGACGTGATAAACAGAAAATTTTTTAAGTCCATTTTTGTGCTTGAGCATTTTAGCGGTTGCATATATATCACTATACTTATTTACATCGTTAAATAATGTTAAAAAAAAAATTATCGTTAAATTCAGTTTTGTTGTCAAAGACTCATTAACTTTTGTTTTCGTCAGTTTAAGTAACTCTATCTTTCATATTATCTAATGGTGAACCCAATTTCATTTTGTGCTCAGTTTGAATTTGATTATTTCAAATAACGATTGTGTTATATATCAGATTTTATTATAATACCAAATATTGAAAATTTATATAAAAATATATATAGAATGAAAAAACTATAACCGTCTTCCTAGAACTGCTAAGTAATAGTATATTATATTATATATTTATAATGTAATGATGATTCTCATTGTGCAAATGATAAGTAGAGTGCTCTTTACGGAATGGAAAAAGTTGCTTCGTCTTCGAATTTAATATCCTGCTACTGCTAATTGATGAATACAGCATTCATTATACCTAAAGTTTTCTCTGCAGTGGAGAAATTTGGGGTAATAAAGTAAGATATATGAACATTGATACTAAAATGAATAATACAAACTTGTTGAGTATTCTATTTCTCTATCTGTCTAACTTTTGTCACGATCTAGTAACTACGATATAAACGAAGATATGAATCATTGTTATATAGTTACTACTTATTCATCTAATATCTTCTGATGCGGTACTATTTGTTTATAGGCATTCAGGTATTTCGGTAGTAGACGAAACTACATGAAACATAAAAATAAAGAATTTTTTATGTTTAACTGCAACATTCAAGAATATTCAAACTGAATTGCGGGAGGATTAAGTCCGAGAATAAAACTACACTATTATCTTCGATTAAGATGGACATTTCTACATATATTCACTGAAAGCAAACATTTTGAAGCTATCAGAACTACATGAGAATATATAAGAAACCTACTCCTACATTTTCTTTCAAGATAATTATTATTACTTCCACTTTCGTTCGACTATTGTTATCAGTTGCACACTTCGATATAGAAAGCTAAAATGAATTACTTTTTGATTGAGGTGTTGTTAGGACATTGTTTGTTCTACTTCTATTTCTGAACTGTGACTTTACACATAACCGCCTTATACCGTTTGTAAACCGAGGATTGTGGGTTCGATTCCCACCTCGCTCTTGGGTGTTGTGTATGTCCGGAATTTAGTGGTAATTTATGGTCAAAAATTGTTGGGTAATGTACATAGTTTACAAGCCCATTGGCCGTTCGGAACCGGCGTTAAACTGTAGGTCCCTCGAGTTTAAAAAAAAAAAATGCTTGAATTTCAAGTTTTAACACCGGTGAAAAATTCACAGATAGCTGTGATTAAGAAATAAATTTTTATGACGTTTTGAAACGTCAAACTCATTCGCATTTTTCTATATGTGTTGTGATCACTAATAATCACGGAATCGAGTACAGAAAAGCCGTCTACTCCACCAAGTATAACAGAAGCAGCAAACGCAGCAAAAGCATCGTTATTGCAGAAAACATTTCTACAGAATGATGAGAACACGTTTGAAAAATTTGTGTAATGTTGCACATAGCAAAATATTCATTCGCTTTCGGAAAAAATTATGTTAACATACTTATCAGAACTGGCGAAAAATGTCCAATCATCAACACTTTGGAGTCAGTATTCAATGTTGAAGAGTACCATCAGCATCAAACATAATATTGACATAGGTGATTGTATGAAAGTCAGTGCATTTTTGAAAAGAAAGAATGAAGTATATGTTTCGAAAAAATCCAATGTCTTAGAAAGACAACATATTCTTAAGTTCATAAAAGAAACGCCTGGTGCTACATTTTTATTATGCAAGGTAAGACAATATTTGCGAATTGAAGATAGTTTTAATTTCTTGAATTACAGGTTATTTTACTCTGGCTGGTGCTCTTAGAAGAAATTTACAAATAAACAACAGACGATATCGATGATTTGGGAGCAACTCTTCTTATTGTGGTCCGTAACACTAAAACTACATTTATAAGAAAATTCTCTATCTCTGAACATTTATAGCTCTACAGAGCATATGTATCTCTTCCTCCTCGAAATTAATCGGGAAAGAGATATTTTATTGATTGCCCACGAGGAAATTTTACTCGTCGGGTCTTACTCATTAATAAAATTGGAAGAGTACCTTCAACTGCCTGATGCAGATATGTATATAATATATATATATATATATATATATATATATACATATATATATATATATATATATATATATATATATATATATATATATATATATATATATATATATATATATATATATATATATATATATATATATATATATATATATATATATATATATATATATATATATATATATATATATATATATATATATAACTATATATATATATATATATATATATATATATATATATTTATATATATATATATATATATATATATATATATATATATATTATTATTATTATTATTATTAATATTTATTCAAAGAAATAAGAAATACTACAATACATGAGTAATACAATAATTACCTAATTTACAAAACATGAATATATGTTACATGTCCATAACCTGAATAAATGACTCAAAGCAAAATACTTCGAAGAAGATTAAAAGACATCCCAAGTGATCGAGATGCCAGGTAACCACCTTGTTTGAGGATTGATACCACAGTCCTTTCACATCAAAAAATCGTCAAACAGTTCATCATGTCAAAGGGGTCAACAAGTTCTCAGTTGATCGTTCTAAGTACGGGTTAGTTTATAAGTATATGATAAAACTATCCATATTCAAAATTTTTCTCACAAACTGTCTGGAGAGACCAAGTATCCAGGACTTTAATAATTTTTCATAACGATTATTGCTGCTACTGAATTTTATATGAACTGGAAGGACGTTATATACTCTTGGTGCCAAAAAGGTATGTGATTTCTGAAAGATCGTCTTGTTGGCCTTCGGTGTAAAGATCAATTGACCCCTCAGCCTCCTTTGATGACCATGATCATTAAAACTCACACCGTGAAGATTTCTTCGCTGATGTATTGCAAGAACCACAAAGAAAAGCTGTCTGAGATCCATTATTCCAGATCGCTGGAAGAGTTCGTCAGATGGAAATCTCGATGTTTTGCTGTATATAATTTTTAGAATCCATTTTTGGGACACCTCCAATTTTTTCAAATGATTATCCGCGACACCACCCCATCCCAACAGGCCATAAATTAAAATTGGTTGAACCAGCATTAAGTATATTGTCCTTAGGAGTTTCTCGTCACAATAAGTCATCAGGTCTCTAAATTTTGGAATCAACATTCAAAGCTTCTTCGCAACATGATCTATTTCTAGGTTCCATCTCAAATGTCTGTCGAAAACAACTCCTAAATACTTTATGGACACATCCGAATATATCACAAAATCGTCTTCTATCTCAATTGAATCATATGTCGGCATATTTACAGAATTACAAGAAAATGGCAAAAATTTTGTTTTTCTTCTATTCAAAGTGAGTAGTCGAGATTCAAGAAATCGGCAATCCTTCCAAAATCCTCTCGAACCAGTTCTCTCAATCGATGCCAAAAATCGGACTCCTAAAAAACTGCTGTGTCATCAGCATAGGATACCAAATCTCCAACAATAGGAAGAGAAAAAATTGCATTAATATAAATGATAAACATAATTGGTCCGAGAATAGTACCCTGAGGAACACCGCACAGCACAGACAGGAAATCACTGAGAGAATTTTTCATTTTGACACACTGTTTTCTGTCCATAAGGTAACTTGTGAACCACTTCAAGGTATGCCCTGCAAATCCGTAATCCCCCATTATTTATATAAGCTCACGATGGTCGACCGTATCAAATGCCTTCGCTAAATCTATGAAGATACATAAACAAGGTTTAGAATTGTCCAAGGATGAATAGATCTTAGATGTTAGATAGGCTATGCCATCCTGAGTTGATCGTCCTGTGCGAAAACCGAACTGACCGTCGTACAAAACTTTACATTTCTCAAGGAATTTGTATGTTCTACAGTGGACAATTCGTTCAAAAATCTTTGATATATTCGATGTTAGTGAAATTGGACGGTAATTATTCATATCGTTTTTGTCTCCGCACTTGAACAATGGTACAATGACTGATGTCTTCAGAGAAGAAGGAAAGATACCTGTAGACATTGACATATTTAATATGAAAACTAGAGGAGTTGCAATGTTTGATGGTGCTTTATTCGCTTTTAGTGATCGAATAGCTTCAGTCACTTCAGGCGTATTGGTGCAGTCAAATATACAATTAAAAGGATTCTTTGTACGCAATACATCAAATACATTCTCTTTTCGCTTAATTTTCTTTGCCAAAGTAGGTCCTACGTTTGCAAAAAATCGATTGAAAGCCTCAGCAATTTCGAAGTCATCTGTTACGGTACGATTTTCGTGAAAAATGGAGTTAACTCCAGTTGGTGTAGAGGATTTACCGTTCACTGCTTGCCAAAGTCTCCTAGAATCGTTTTTGTTTTTTTCAATCAAATTTTTGTGATAATTCATTTTAGCTGTTTTAATTATCTTGTCCAGATTGTTTTTGTAAGATCTATACCTTCGGCAAAGTGATTGATCAGAAAAATTATGTGCCCTCATCTGCTTGAAAAGGGAATTTTTTACATTTACTGCTTTAATTATGGCTTTTGTGATCCACTCTTTACGTTTAACATTATTCCTATGTTGCCTTACTTGCTTTGTATTTTTCGAAATATAGTTTTTTAATATATTTATGAATTCATCAGTAGCATTATCCACATCCCCGGCCTCATATACTCCAGACCAATGCAAACCAGCCAAATCACTATTAAGTTTATTATAGTCAATATATTTTATTACTTTCTCAATTTTAGGTCTTTTTACATTATTCGAATAGGGTATATTAAGCCATAAAATTACTGGATAATATATATATATATATATATATATAAATATATATATATATATATATATATATATATATATATATATATATATATATATATATATATATATATTTATATATATATATATAATTATATATATATTTATATATATAGAAATATATATATATATATATATATATATATATATATAATAGCTGACCCGGCAAACGTTGTTCTGCCATATAAATTATTTTTATCTATCTATTTTTCTATCTATTCATCTATCTGCCGATGTATCTCTATCTATCTAGATAGTAGTTATCTATCTATCTATCTTTCTATCTATCTATCTAACTATCGATCTATCTGACCCGACAAACATTGTTTAAATTATTAAAATAGCTATTAAAAAATATGGGTTTGTTGATAGCAGGGTGAAAATTTGGAGTTGTATGTATTTTTTAATGCAACATCATAAAGAAATAAAAATAAAAAATTTTGTCCAAAAAATTTATGGAAATGTTTGTGGTAAACCACCTTAATCACTTAGGGGTATGAGAAATATATTACGACCTATTCTCAGACCGACTATTGTTATTTTCGATTGCCATCTTGAAATCATATTTCGGATCTGTGGATAAAATTTAAAGAAATGAAGATCGTGATGGAAAAATAGGGTCATGACAAATTAAAAATAAAAATCTTGCCAAAAAAATTGAAGTTCATAATTAACAAATAAAAAATACGAGTTTATCGTAGAGGGGTGAAAATTTAGCGTTGTATGATGAAAAATAGATTTTGTCCGATTCTCAGACCTAACCGATATACACACAAAATTTCATGAGAATCGGTCGAGTCATTTCGGAGGAGTTTAAAAAATAAAAAATAGGGGTTGATGGGGTGAAAATTTAGAAATGTATGTATTTTTAAATGCAGTATCTTAAAAAAATAGCACAGAAAATTTTGTCTCAAAAATAAAATAAAAAATCAAGGGGTAGACCACCCTTAATATTTAGGGAAATGAAAAGATGTTGGCCGATTCTCAGACATACCCGATATGCACACAAAATTTCATGAGAATCCATCTAGCCGTTTCGGAGGAGTTTAACTTTTAACACCGTGACACGAAAATTTTATATATTAGATATATATATATATATATATATATATATATATATATATATATATATATATATATATATATATATATATATATATATATATATATATATATATATATATATATATATATATATATATATATATATATAATTTCATATATCATAAAGAACTCTTTGAACAAATAGAATTATATTTCTATATTTCTAACAGAATTTTGTCTGTCAACAATACAAACAACAGTAATGTTGTGATCGGATCTGAGACACCTTACGTGAGATTTGAGCATCTCACAAATTGCAGCATTACTATAAATGATAATTATTATAATAAAGAAAATTAAATATTTAGTTTTGAGTTTGCTTATTCTTATGATCGTAGAAAAAGTATAGTGTGCAACACTTTAGTGAAGACGTTTTTACACACGCGTGGCTGCTCCACTCGGTTTCATCGTTTCGCAAAATCCAGGTTTGTGCAAAAAAAATACTTTTTGCACTTGATAAGCAATATACTATTTGGGTAGAACAAACTTACTTCCTTAACCGCCGTCATGTTAATTTAGTGAATTGTCCTTATTCTGTGGTTTTTGAGGTTGCGCACGTCTACAGCTCATCTAGATTGAGTTCATGGGTTGACACTTCGTACATGGATTTATTTGATATTAGTGAAGTTCCTTCGGGTAGATTCAACGAATTTGTTCAACCGCCGTTATTGTAGTGTTGAGGTTCTCTATGAGTTTTGAAATTTTGATGACAAGCTTTGATGCTTACGCATTTTTTTAATATGTACTATTATCCTCATTGAAGAGCAGAACAATCAAATGGCGTATAAATGATTTGTGAAT
The DNA here is from genome assembly GCA_030704885.1 of Cynegetis impunctata. Taxonomy (NCBI): domain Eukaryota; kingdom Metazoa; phylum Arthropoda; class Insecta; order Coleoptera; family Coccinellidae; genus Cynegetis; species Cynegetis impunctata. The sequence continues at coordinate 518,955 of JARQZK010002222.1, forward strand.
GAATTATAATTTTTATTCAGAGGAGGTAATGTACCTACATCATATCCATAGTATAAACTGAGAAAAAATTTGAATGATAACAATGCCATAATAATAATGATAATATTTCTTTATTTCATTTAGACCATTTACATGATATTGGAAATGTCAGTAGAAAAAGACAATACATTGAAATAAATCACAGTATAAACAAACACAAAAGGGTATTAAAAAAAAACATCAAGTAGCTAATAATTAAATAAGAAATAAGAACACGTTTGTTTGAAGCATTCTCAAAAGGAAGCTATCAAGTTAGTATATCTCACGAATAACACAGATCAAATCAAATAATATAAAACACACACACTGGCAAAGTAACAAATGAAGTTTACAAAATATTTTTGAGTAATAATGATAATTTAGCTTTTAAAACCAACAACTATCTGAGTACAATCATTAGAAACAATAAACCGAAATTAAATAAAAATAATAAATCAGGAGTTTATGAACTAGAGTGTAATTCATGCCTTAAGTTGTATATATGTCAGACGGGAAGATCTCTTCATAGTAGAATCAAAGAACACGAAAGAAGTTATGTTAATAATGAGAGCGTCTCCCTTTATTCAGCCATATAATAGAAAAAATACATTTCAATCATAATTTTGAAATTTTACTCACCGAAAATGAATCTCAAAAATTATATTTATTAAAATCTATGAAAATTTTAAAACATAAATCTTCAGACATTTTATTCAATGAGCAAACTGAATTTGGTAATTCTCCGTTATTAAACCTGGTATTTGAATCCTCTTAATAGTTAACTATTCCAAATAAGTCAATACCCGTTATACCGTTCTTGGAATCATAAATTCGACCCCCTGTTATTAACACATTTTAGTATAATATTTCAGATAACATAAAAACACTGTGATATATTTTAAGAATTAATTTGTAACTAAATATGATGAAGACACTGTATATTGTCGAAACAATTGTCACTTAATTGTAAATATAGTGGAAATTAAGTTTGAATTAACGTTTTCTTATTTCTTAATACGAATTTCCATCGAGTAGAGGTAACTTCGATTCAAAATAATAATCAAATAATTTTATATACCAATATTCCCCACAGAAAATACAATACTGCTAAATAATGATAGAAAATGTGAAGAAAAAAATTAGTTTTATTACTAACAATTAATTGAGTTTAAGGCATAGTAATTTTTTTTGATGAAAACATTTTGTCGATTCAATCTCCTAATTTAAAGCACATAATCATTATCTCAATTTCATGGTAAATCTTAAATCTAGAGCAACAAGAAGAAATCTTCTTTTTAACCGAGGCATCTATTGAAGAAATACATAATTAATCATCTAATTATTTTCGAACGGACTAATTCTATTAGCCTAATTCAACTTTCACACTGATACGTTATTATCATTTGACTGAATGTCATTGGCTGCGGCAAGTTCAGAGTTATGAATAATTCACTGAACTTATGAATAATTCACTTCTGAATTCTTAAATAAAAATGAAAACTGCGTTATAGAACTTCTTTTTCATGTCGTTTTGAAAAAGCGAGTTTGATAAGAGTTACCGAACTATTCCATAAACTGTTTTATATTTTATGGATGAGTAATGGTAATAGTAGATTAAGAAGATAGTTAATCATTAGTTAATCGAATAAGACAAGAAATATTGATCCCTTTCGGCTTCGTAATAAAATACGCACTAATTAATCTGCGGTGTCAAGTGCAAGTTGTTCAGTGATAACGGCGAAATTTATGTTGATGTGGTATACTTTCTCCATCTGAAGGATCTGAATTTTAAAGTTACATGGTTAGCGAAATATGGAATCGTTGATAGCGGATCGAAATACTTGATGAAAATATACTATAAACACGATATTGGGCTCCGGTTACAATATAGGTAGGTACATCTTTCATCTTACTGCAGAACACATCGATTATATATTGACATTGTCTTACCAAAAGATTTTCGTTCTCTTGAATACAGTAAACTAGATTATAATCTTCATGAGTAACTATTCAGAAAAAAATCAAATATTTTCAATAGTAATATAAAATAAACAAGGACAATTCTTCAATAATTGAACTACTTCCCACGGGAGCTGGTTATATGTATTCCGCGTCGGGAATAATCATACATTCATAATCCAACTGAGAATTAAAGAAATCTTTAAGTCACCCCGACCCAAAATCTGCAAACAGCTGTTTCGATCTTATTAGATCTCATCAGTGCAGCTCATTTGACTCGAAGTGAATTAACAAATTTGTAATTGATTCCCCATACAAATCGCGGTCGGACTATTAACTGGATAACTACCCAAAGCGTCCTCCACCAAGGATATTGTTAAGCATCAATTCTTCGCTTAGATAAAAAATGCATAATCCCGTCGTGAGAATACATATATCCTGACATGAAATATTTACTCTGCAATTGTGGCGTATGTGGCGTTTGAATTGGGGAAAAATTAGAAATTTGTTAATTCCCTCCGAGTCAAAGAAGCTGCACTGATGAGAACTAATAAGATCGAAACATCTGTATGCAGATTTTTAATAGGGGTGACTTGACGATTTTTATAATTTACTGTTGGATTGTGAATGTAGAATTATTGTCGCGGAATACATATAACCAGCGCCCTTGGAAAGTTGTTCGATAATTATTTTAATTATTGAAGAATTTTGCTGGTTCACTTCATGTAGTATATTAATTTGAGATTCAACAGTGTTTCATAATTTGTATTCCTAATATGAAGTGATAGGTTTTTTAGATAAACTTCATAATATATTGGATGTTTCGTCTAAAAACTACATTAGAAATATTTTCAGTTCTATTGTTGATACCAATATTGAAATTCGTACAAAGCATAAACATCAGCTGGTTTGGAAAATACTCTTTTATTGGATAGATTTCAGGATGAGCCGCAGGCGATTCACGGAAGTCAGTGATTCCAATTTCATTTTGCTCGAAATACTTGATATATTTATATTGGATATAACTGAAATTGCCAATACCTTCCAACAATTATCACATTTTAACAAGGAAATTACACTAACTTATCACGTTGGTATAAAATCGGGCCCAACAAACACGGGGTTCAATTACGTAATAAGAAAATTTAAAATTATTCATAAAATCGAGGTAAACACACATTATATTTTAGAATGATTCATTTCCACTACAAAGACAATGAAACACAAATGACGTTTACTGAAATCTCTATTAAAAACTGTCTTTGATAGAAAGACCATATGCTACAATTCATATTGCAAAAAAATTAAATAATTCATTGAGGCAAGGTACCTAACTATTATAGATATAATATTGAAATTATTGGAAATGAAAATAAATATGAGCTCAAGAAATCGGAGTTTTATACTTCTAAATTATTTGAGAAAACCTGTCTACTTGATTCTGGAAATGTTCTTCTCCTGCTACCGGTATCTTTTTCAATTTTTTTTGGTTTTTTTTTCTCCTTATCCTGAGGTGTTTTTGTACTTCCAAGACTTTTGATATATAACTTCTGGGTTGTTATTCATCATTATCTTTACTGAAATTCACTTT